>NEWO01000162.1:1012845-1033316 GCA_003013225.1 Phalaenopsis aphrodite | reverse complement strand
TTCAAATGGAAAGCATTAACACCTGAAAATTTTTAATTAAGGCAAAATTTAAATTTGTTTGAAATTTGAATTTCAAATTCAGGTTAGCTGGTGTCTAGCCCGAGTCCAGTCTGAATCGAACCCGAGTCGAACCTGGGTTGAGCCTGGGCCCGCGCACTGCTAAATAAAAAAATGTGCATTGAAATTCGAGCTAATCGTTTGCGCGCAAAACCATAACGATATAGATGTCCTTCCTAGCTAAAATCGATGTTTCGGACGCATCCGTGTGGTCTGTTTCGTCATCTGGGGTTGTTCAGATGAGTTCGCGGACAGGCGAGTCAATTTAAGTCAAAATCTTGTGGGGTGCGATGCGTGCACAAAATGAGGTGTTATCGAGCGTTCAGGTCGCAAAGAGGTTCCTAAGAGACTGCTCCTATTAATGTAGGAGCTCGACTCGAGTCTCATGTGTCGGTTCTCATCAATTCAACGAAATGCCGAGGATTCGGGACCGCCCATACAAAACTCGAAGGAGTGACGAGGTGGCTCGAATTTTCTAAAGGGTGTGATTTTCATACTAGTCCTCTAGGAGGGTCAAACAAGGGAAGTCTAAAGCTAGACTCTCTGCTCTAAGGAGAGAGGTGAAGACCTCATCTAAAAATGAGGTCAACAATTATGTCAAAGTTTTGAGAAAAAAAGGTTGAATGTTGAATAGGCTCGATGTCTTTCCCTTTGCTTTCATTCCATTAAATAATAATCTTACAATCTATTTTAGATACAAAATATTTTGTATAATCTATTTTAGCTAACTTAATAATGCATATTCATAATCTAAATATTCAACTAACACTGAAATAAATCAGAATAAAGAAATTGGAAATAATTTAAATAAGAAAGCTCCTAATTATAGAAAACTCTTAATTTAGTTGTCTGATTTTTGTCCTTCTTGATTGACATAATTTAGAGTAATTTTTCTCAAAAGTTTTGACACTTACAAAAAGAACGCGTTGAAAATTCATTAGAAACCAAAACTCCTCTGATAGGTGAAACAGTAATGGTTGCATTACTAATGTGGGAGCATCAAACACCAAAAATATCTTACAAAAAGTTGTAATGTGTATGAAAATCCTCAGGCTTCCCATACAACATGAAGGCGTATGTAGGCCTGTATTGGCTAGATAGCTATCCTACTACACACCAAATCAAGGCATGGAGCATTTGTTGCATTAGCCTCTCCAAATTTCATACATGCTCTCAATCAAAGGGCCTCATCAACCAATAGTAAGAGATACATTTGCCAATGATAACAATAGCTAAAATTGTTGGCAATTTAATAAGTGTTGTCTGATCTTCTGCATTTTTCTAGAATAGTATTTTCTCGCCCTTCAATAAACAAAGAAATGGATAAAAATATTCCAAATAAAACAAATAAAGTTTTCAATTTTGTAATTATTTGATTAGTCATTGAAATTTGAAACATTATGCAACCCAATAGTTCCCAAACCTTCTTAAAAAACTAGTTGTCCCAACAAAGCGTTCTCAGATCTGTTACATTTTTCTTAAGCAGTATTTTCTCACCCTTCAATAAACAAAGATATAGATAAGAGATTCCTAATAAAACAAATAAAGTTTTCAATTTTGTAATTCCTTGATTAGCCATTGAAATTTGAAACACTATGCAACCCAATAGTTACTAGACTTTCTTCCAAAAACTAGTTGTCCCAACAAAGTGGAGACCTCATGGATGACTGATACAAGTAGAGATCAAGTATTTTCTTTTTGATAAAAATTACTGCGAAGGTTTTATTTCCTTAGAAAGAAAACTTCGGTAAATAGGGTTCCTGGGACAATTAGAAGTTACCTATAAATATCCATGTCCCATAACAGTCGGAGAACTTTTGTGAGTTTTGTCTCAGGTTTTTTCAGTTTGATGGAAGGTTTTCCCTACCCTTGGAGTGGATTTCCACTTCTTTAGGAGAGAAAGAGAGGCCGCAACCATAGTGCTGTCTAAAGCCATGCCAAGTTGGTTCCTATTTTTCCAATCTCCTGCCTGTCCGTAGATATCCCAAAATCCAAATTGTGGAGATTTGGAGCCTATCAACTCAAGAAGTCTTATCAACTCTGTACTCCACTTGTTAGTTAACTTATCATTGTATTCTTGAGGCAAATATCTACCTAGCTTTATTTGGTCTTGATTGCATAGAGTTGTGGTTCAACAAGCAGCTGGGAATCACTGGATCATATCAAAGACAACAGCCTTGTACAAAATCTGATTAATTATTGTCACCAATTGTGGTAGTTGAAATCTAATAAGAGCGACAAGGAGCAATCGGAAAACTGCTGCAAAAGCTGAGCAAACCCTTGTTGAAGCATTATTCTATAGCAAGTGCATTCAGGGCTGCAGTCGTATTGCACGACATCCAAGACATTATTAAATCCAACTTATGCAAATGGAGATTTAAAACTCAGCTAGACTGAAGACCCTAACGATATCCTAAACTAAGTTCTCTGTTTTACCATTCACAACTTCGTAATTCAAACAATCTTGAGAAAAGTTAAAGCTGTGTATCATCTTTTTTTTTTTTTTTCCAATAGGTATGGCTAGATTCCCAGTGTGTATCATCTTTTTTTCCCAATAGATATGGCTAGATTGCCAGCTATACTAGCAGAACAAATTTGCTAGACCAAACTTAAATGGAGAAGAATAACACCATCTTCAATCAAGATTTATCTTACATGAGGTTCTTTGATTTTCAATCGTTTATTTCATTTAATTCCATTACTTTTAGAATAAAATATACTCATTTTTCCTAAAATGTTCTACAGGTTGCTGGTCAACAGCAAACCTGCTACAGCCACTGGTGTGGATTGCTGATAAATAAACTTTTTCCGTGAACAAGACCACAAAAACAACATTCGTTGGGCTGCTCTGAAACCAGGCCACATTAAAAGAGGTCGCAATAGGGAATCTGCCAATTTGGGACTTTAGACTAAATTTTTCTGAGTGAAAAATTGTTTTAAGGGCCGCAAACTAGTGTTTGAACACTTTTCTGAAGCTTTAATTTCAAGAATCTGTTAATCTTGTTTTGTTTAGTTATTTTTTCATGTTTTCAAGTGAATTTCTTCTAGTCAAGAATATTAATTTTCTTCAGAATATGAATATGAATATTAGGACACCTTTCAACACATAAAACCTGTCAGGATAATGTCCAACAAAATGAGCAATTATAGTTTTCATAACTTTCATAGTAACTAGTTCACGTAGCCTACAATAAGACATTCTAAAGTATAAGACTCTGGTGAACCTCTACTATTCTTAGCTAATATTAGTGTAACCTTAGGCGGTGTTTGGTTGCACCTTGATTTTACGTTAAGTGGGATATATCAAATCCCACAAAGTTTGGATTTATCAGACGGAGATGGAGATCACTCCGATAATGGAGTAAATCATTAAACCCAGCCAGCAGACGGATTAGCGGATTTGGATACGGAACGCACGAAATTTTTATTTAACGGAGCCTTGGATTTAATTTGCATTTTTTTTATGTTTGGTTGGATTTAAATTAAATGCATGCCTAGATCTCATTTAAATAATGCTGCCAAACTCCATCTTAAATGGATCATCATCAACTAAGTTGCAATACATTTTTTTACCTTCTGTACAATCTAAGAATTTGATCAATGTGCTCATGAATTCAGCCAGTAATATGTTTCTTCAAATGCTCCCTACCTACATTACTGAAAAAATCAGAAGTTGGTACTTCTCTACAACATCATGGTTTAATATAAGCACGCAACTTCAGGACGATGCCAGGAGAAGATTTTACTATACATCTCTTCCTTCTAATGCTCCTTATATGTGCACGGTCTGGAGAAAACATATTTAGTAATTTTGAGTTTGAGACCAACCCCTAATGCAAGCTTTAAAACTGGCGAACAGTAACTTCGCCAACTTATAAATGTACATAACTTTATTTAAATTAAGAAACAGTCGTCAAAACTTCGACGTCCCTCTTAAGATTGGATTATTCTACCGAATCCGAGAATCATGTACTACAATTTGAATTAACCAGCATTTCAAGCTCGTAAAAGGCTCCAGTCAGAGAGAAAATGTACAAATCAAGGGCACGGTTCTATTTTAGGCAGGATTTAAACAAGATTTAGATTCGATCCCACCAAAATGTTTTTTTTGGCAAATTTAGATATACTGTTCTGATAAAATGGTTATTGCTTGATCTTAGGATCTGTCAACTCTCCCATGCTCACAAAAATCTTACGCTAAGTAAGCAAGTTTTCATGCCGAACAGTTTCAATTTTTAATCCATCTACAGTATTTACAGAAACCAGAAAGCAGAATCACCATTCACCACAGCAACATTGCTAACAGAAGCAGAAGGCTCACCTCCACCGCAGAGGTTCGGAGGACGCCTCTTCTTACGAAGTTCCTGAGGAGGAACGAAAAGCTCGCCGCCAGCAATACACGTCGAAGAGCAAGCCGTGGATGCCATGGCCGCAGAGCGCGGGTAGGGGAGGTCGGGAAACGAGAGATGAACCCTAGAAAAACATTCGCTGAAGCGGGAAGTGAGCACGAATAGGGTTGAGAGCAGTATGCAGAAGCATCACTTCTTGCTTGTGAAGAAGACAGACTACGATGACGTGGGAGCTCTCTCTCTCACTGGTTTATCACTGGTTTAGTGGAGGGAAGAGGAACCATCGGAGACTCCGGGTGTCCAGAAATATTAAGTAATTTATGGGAGCCTAGGTGGTCATATATGAGTTGGGTCTCATAAATTTTAATACCTATCAAAGTGTATTGGAGTGGGTCCATTTGACACGTGACGTTCAACTAATGGTTGTGTTTGTAGTTCGGATATAATATTTTCTTCTATAAATAAGTGGCTCGAATGCCGAATAAAGATAATATGTCAACCTTATTTTTGAGAGTATTTGTTTTCTCTTCGTAAAAGTCTAGCATGTAGTCTTAGAGTTTTTAAGTGACTTTCATAGAAGCCTAGAAATGGGAGCAACACCCACAAGCACTTTATACATTCTCTATATTCAGTTAGGGCTTCAAAGGTTAAGCTCGCATAGCCAACCTTTTGTTGGGATGGTTGGGGTTTTGAAATGATAAAAGCCCGAGTTGAATTCCTATAGGTGAAAATTGACCCCTGGAGCCTAGAGTCCTAGGGATCCCCCTAATGACCCATTGGGTACTCCAAATAATTCTTTTTAGTCTAAGAAAAGCCTATTAGGCTGAGGTTCTAGGCCAATCAAGGATTTTATCTCTAACCACATTATCTTATTAGAAAACCTCTAAAAGTTTCACTACGTCAAAATTCAAACCCAAGGGAGGGGTGGGTCGCCAAAATCAAACTTTGGCCTCATCTATTTTTTCCCAATGCCAATTAACCCTAAAATTAACATAAACCCTAAGCACATTAACTTGACCCTAAATTTCAAAATCACCTATATTCACCAAAATCCAGTTGGACCCAAGTTAAACTAAATCAAAGAATCAATCAATTAATAAACAAATAACTAAACCTATCAAAATAAAATCAAAACCAATTTAAAGTGTTAATACCAAAGTCACTTTAAAATCAAAATTAAACTATGAAGGTAACCTTCATAATTAACATAATTATATAGTTAAACAAATTATGAAGACCCATTGAGCCTAATCTTTTGGGCTAAACCTAAAACTATTTTGGTTAAGCCAAATCACAAAAATAACCCAAGCCCAAGCCACATGAGGAGCCCATGGACCCATTCATCATGCCCCATCTCCCATGGGTTAACCATGACCCAAAAAGACCTACCATGACTCATAAGGCTCGCCATAGCACATGGATGACAGAAAATGTTAAAATAAATTAATTTAGCTTAAAACAAGCACTAAAAGACAAAAAAACACGCTAAACCAAATGAGCCAACACTTCATACCTAACTCCAACTCAACCATGTTCAAACTTTAAGGAGTCAAACTCAAGCCAAGGGTGAGTCAAGTCATCCACCAAAAGCTTCTCCAATCCTCTCAAGCCTTCGTGATGCTTCCTCCATCACCAATAGAGCTCACTATGGTCAAAACATTAAAAATGGAGAAAGCTTTTATCCCTCTACCCAAGCTTCTAAAATCCCTCTACTTATCCTCTGAGGAGCCACCAGAGATCTTCAAGCGCTTCAGTGCTTCCCTCGATGGCCTCCCATAGCTATAAATAGCCCCAACCTGAGAGCTCTACACGCACACTAAGCTCCCAAACAACCTTCCAAACCCCTAACTCCCAACAGTAAAAGCATTGCCACAGTCAAGAGTGGCCCATCCCCACCATTTTCAATCCTTCATGTCACCCTTGTTGCTCTAATTTGTCCACTGAAATCTAGGGACGTATATAGCCTTGACATCAATCCCTTCCAAAACTCTCAATTAAGCATTTCAAAAGCTTCACAGAGCCCCAACATCCCTTCCCCAATCAAAATTAGACCTCTCACACCCCCTATCATAACCTCAAACCAGACCATGGCCCCATTTGGTCTAGCTCATAGCTAGGACCAATCTTAATTTGAATTGAAGCAATGAGGAGCTTTGTGGCATCAAGGTGGTGGTTTCCATTAACCATAATCGAGGTTTCACCTCTTGGGAAAAGGTATGGATTCAAAACATTTAAATTAAGCCTCGATTTGGTCTTTTGTGGAGAAAATAAACAACTCATGCCCACTTAACCATATAGATAGATTTGTCTCACCTGGATGACGCTATATGAACAAACTTCGCACAATTTGGTTAATCATCGAGTGAGATCTTAACCTTAGAGTGTGTACGGCTCTTAGTTCACATACACTTTTAGATGATGAATTGAAGTCGTTTGTTCAGATTATTTGAAACGGATGGTGAAGATTGGACAGGGCGGACCGCGAGATCAAATTAGTACATCAGGTCAACGCATCTTGAGCAGTCAGCGTGGAAAGGGACGCCAACCATGGAGCGTTGCACAAACATTCAACAAATATGAGGATCAAGTCAGGGCTTACTCAGATAAGTAGGATACTCAGGATTTTTGAATTAATTAAACATAAAAAATCAAATAAAACTTAAAAAATTCATGTATTTGCAAAGAAAAAACACAAAAATATGATAAAAAATACTCTAACACTTAGCAAACAAAATAAGAATTGATAAAAAAATAAAATAATTAATTTATTTAATTTAAATGAATTAAATACCATATAAAAGTATTAAATTATAAAAATTAAAAATATAAAACATAAAAATATAACATTTTTAGACATTATTCCCTCTTTCATTATGGTTGTTCCCTTATTTTTCCATAGTCAGGGGACCTCCCTCACAAAAAAAAATGTTTAATTTTCTACTAAAATTATAATTATTTTGGAAAATAATTATAAAAAATAAATAAAATTTAAAAATATAAATCAAATTGAAAATTAAAAAGAAGATTTAGGGCAACAACCCTATATACTAAAATTACAATTTTCATCTCTCAAAATTTTAAAAATTAAATTAAATTATTAGGGGTAATTTGGTAAAACTACAAATTTTGCATTTCTGCCCAAATTGTTTCTTAAACTCAAAAAGTCTTTGGATCACATCCTAATGAAAACATTAAATTAACTTTTTAGTTAAAAAAATAATTTCATAATTATCTCTTTAATTAAGAAATTACGTTAATAACCAAACCTAAAATTTAACTTAGGTATAATCCATCTTAGACCGAAGCCAACCAGAATTTATCTTATATCTTAACTTAGGTCTAACTCAGCTTAAATCTAAATTAATTCAAATTTTAAAATTAACATAGGTCCAACCCAACTTAGACCTAACTTAACTCAAAATTTAAACTTAAAATAAGTCTAACTCAATTAGACCTAACTCAACTCTAACTCTAAATTCAACTTATGTCAAACCCAACTTAAACATAATTCAATCAACTTAACTATAAACTTAACGTAGGTCTAACCCAACTTAACTCAATTTTTAAATTTAGCTTAGGTCTAACCTAACTTAAACCTAACTTAAGCTAACCTAAACTTAACTCTCAAGTCTAACATAATTCAGACTTGACTTAATCAAATCCTAAACTTAACTTAACATAAACTTAACTCATGGCTAATCCAACTTAGACTTGACTTAACCAAATTATAAACTTAACTTAAACTTGGCTTATGTTACACCTAACTTAGGTCTAACCCAACCTAGACCTAACTTAATTCAAATGTTAAACTTAATATAGGTCTAACCCAACTTAGACCTAACTTAATTCAATTTTTAAACTTAACTTAGGTCTTACTCAATTCAAACCTAACTCAACTCAAAGTCTAAACTCAACTTAGGTCAACTTATACATAATTCAATCAAATTAACTTTAAACTTAACGCAGCTCTAACCCAACTTAACTTAAATTTTATACTTAGCTTAGGTCTAACCTAACTTAGAGCTAACATAAGCTAACCTCAACTTAACTCAAGCCTAACCCAATTTAAACTTCACTTGATAAAATTCTAAACATAATATAACATAAACTTAACTCAAGACTAACTCAACTTAGACTTGACCTAACCAAATTATAAATTGAACTTAAACTTAGCTTAACTCTAACCTAACTTATGCTTCATATGAGTGAAATCTATTCTCATAACTCTAAAATAGAGTATTCTTGTTAGTCATTCACTTGAGAAATTGGTCCCAATAGTCGTCCTAAACCGCAACGCAGGTAGTGTGTCGCGAACCCTAATTTTCCCATAACGCACTTAGGGTAGACTCCATAACTTCCTATGTTCGTGAGAGGCTCCATATGGATGTGTGGTGACTTCTAATTATCTAATTAGACACCAACCATGCCTTATGTCCTGTATGAGCCTCCCGAAGGGAATTTTCCTAGGTAGGGTTGCATCCCACCAAGCCTAGCTAGTTGCTCCGAGCAAGTGTCAGAAGGTCTCGGGTGGGTGTTTTGAGCTACTGAATATTATAAATGGGTCGTAAATCATATTGAATTATGTTGGTTGACACCGTACATTCGTGACAATAAAAAAAATGACAACAAAGCCATCACAATATCACCCAACAAAGAAAATATTAAAAAACCAAAATGAGATAATTTTCAAAATCCCGCACTACCTTCTCAACCAGTTGAATCATCATCATAGTAACCAACAACAACACATTATAAATAATGTCGTTACCAAATCCACATAAAATGCCATCATCCCATCAAAAATAAAGAAAATCTAACACAATGCAAAATCACATGAATTGCAAAAGCAAAAAATGCAGAAATAACAAAATCCAACTACAGTGCACAACCACAAAAAAATCATTGACCGAATAGAGCTCAAAGAAGCTAAAATCATCGCAAAATTAAAAAGCCAGAATAGATAATGACAGAGAATACCGTGGGTCAAGAGAGAGCAAAGGAACCAAACAGAGCCGAAAAGCAGAGGAAATATGGAGCAAAATAACCGCCAAGATATGCAAACTCTTGCCAACGAAGCCACGTATCAGAAAGGAGGAGGCAAGCCGGGATCATACCTTTAAGGCATAATTGCGAGAGAGGAGACATCGGGAATCAGAGAGAGAAGCCAAGTCGCGAGAGAGGGGAGGGAGGGGGGTAGGGCAGTAAAAGCCGAAGGAAATAAAATACAAAACGCGGGCCGTGTGGTCGAACTCACGGTCTACATTTTATAAAAATTTTACCAAACTTTCGTCACGACAAAACAATAATTGGGGACCGAGCTTTAGTACCTCACCTCATGAAAAAGTAGACATCAAAGCCACCCTAAATCTAAACACTCAAAGTCTATTTTGTCAGTTTTCTAAAAAAAAACATTATTATTTTCACAAATTTTTTTGGGGAATATATTATATTTAATTTCCATGCGTATTAGATATATATAAGCCCCAAAGATAAAAAAGACGTGTTTTTTTCTCCTCCTATTTTCTCCTCTCATAGAAGAAGGAAGGATGATGCCAGCTCTCGACATACTTCCCTCCTCCATCCCACCTCAGTTCCGGCGGCAGCTCCTCTTCCCCTCACCTTCACCTCCTTTCTTCTTCTCATACCCCACAAAACCCTATTCAGCAAAATCCCCACCCTCCTCCTTCCAGCGCCGATCCACTGCCCTCCGCAGCAGCATCAATGGCAAGAAGCCCGACGAATCCGTCTTCTTCGACGAGGATGGCGTGATCGGCGACATGGACGGGTATCTCAATCACATCTCTCTTGAATACGACTCCGTTTGGGACACCAAACCCTACTGGTGAGTCGCTCCCTGTTCGGCAAATTTACGCTTTTTTGATTAGTTGTTTGTTATATGGGATAGTTCACTGCCATCATTAATGAAATTTTAATCTTATTTTGATTTTTTGATGATAACTGGATTGTGAACTTCTCTTAAGTAGAATGAAGCTAAACTCTTAAACATCGAGGTCACTAGTGGTGTAACCATGGAATTTCGATAGAAAGCATAAAGTTAAGTGTGCCCGTCTTCGAGCACTTCTAGAATGGGTGATCTCTAGGGAAGTTACGCAAACGCAGCAAAACCGTGAGACCATTTGACCAAAGCGAGCTATACCTTAATCGGTGAGATTTCAAGCTATCACAAATGCTAGCAGAGCATAACACTAGCCGGAAGATGAGAACTAAGTGTCATACAAAACAAAATGCTATGTCATGGGAGCTGCCTCTTATACACCGGATGGGACAAAGTAGTACATGAGGGGAGCCAACTCTTAAATTTGTAGGGTCTATCTATCTCTCTGGTGGATGATTCTGGGATAAGAGAACTAACGAGGACGTCAGTTATTTATGTGAGGGAGATTTTAAAACCCCTTAGGTATAATGTAGCTGAACTCTTAAATATCGAGGCGTGTTTTGGTGTAACAATGAAATTTTCATTAGAAACTCCAAAGTTAAGTATGCTCATCTTGAAGCTGTCTTAGGAAAGGTGACCTCCTAGGAAGTTATGTCAACAAGACAAAACTGTGAGGTCATTTGGTCAAAGCGAGCAATACGATGATGGGTGAAAGTTTAGGCTATCACATGTATATTTTCTAAAACCATTGTTAATAGCTAAATTATTGCTACTAAAGAAAAATAGTAATCGCCATTGATTTTTTTAGATTGTATTCCATTGTTTAAGTAAGATAACATCTACAGAGAACATTTTATATGATAGATAACATTGAACTAAACAGTTATTCTAAAAATAATAATACAAAATAATGGAAGATTTACATACATACCACGTAATTTCTATGTATTTACATATCTAGCACCTAAACTTCAATTTTGACATATATACCATCTAATCCATGCATACCACTTCATAAAAGCTGTATTTCACTCTTACATGGAATTGGGTGATATATATGTAAATGCTCCAATCATGGAAGATTTATATACTTAATTCCCATGTATGTACATATCTAAGACCTAAACTTCAATTTTTACATATATGCTACCTAATCTATATATGCAAGGTTGTATTTCACTTTTTTTAAGTCAAAAGATGTGTATTTTTATTGTGATATGAAAGACTTGGGTGTTCTAAATGTAAAAAAGTAAAGTTTAGCTGTTAGAAATGTAAATATATAGGATATGGATGGCATGTATGTAATTGTCTCTATCATTTCTCCCACAACCTTGGGCTGCTTGATTTTTTCTTAAGTTGTCTTTAAGCCAATTTAAGCCTTTCAAGTAAAACCAAACAACTTTAATATCACTTCTATAAGACTGAAAAGCTCAAGTTTTTTTCTAAAGCAAGCTTAAGCATAACTTAACATTTTCTTCCTCTTCTTCTTGCATTGGACCTTCATCCCATACCACAATGTGGCACATTCATTCACCAATGTTGTAGTTATCATTGTGCTCAAAGGAACAATCATTATTTATGCTATAGTTGAAGTTGTTGCCATAGTTATCTTCAATGTTGCGATCATCGAATCATAGTTTATCATTAAACTAATCAATTTCTAATTGTTCGAACTAAGACATTCATTGATTTATTAACTCATAACTAATTAAAACAAATAATATCTTATTGGATGCTAATGGTTTAAGTCTCCAAGTTTTTCATTGAGCTCATCCTAAGCCCTAACCCCAGCTTCTGGGTTAGTCATGAATATTACGTCCGCTTTCTAACAAGTGATATCAGAGTTAGGTTCTACTAGAATCAACTGCTTTATTCAATTTGTGGCTCTATGGCTTTTGAGCGAAGTTTAAGAGCAAGTTACTTCTATTATAGCTTCTTATGATTGAGACTCTAGTGGACTATTAGTGCATGATATTTGATGAGCTTCAAAATGCTCTCATTTTGAATGGAAGTGATGGATCTCACTAAAGCTCAAAATTTTTGAGCTAAGAGAGAATTTATTTGCTATTTTATTATGCCTAGTTTTGATGAGGGGTGTTAAAATTTGATCGTACAAGCCAATTCGACTTGAACTCGGCATAAAAAAATTGAGTTTAAGCTAATCGAAATAATTTTTCAGGTCGTGTTCTGGTTAGGAATCCTATCCTATTTAATTTTTCATGCCGTATTTGGGTTGATCTGCTAGCTCAAAATCAACCCAAAACTTACCCGCTAACCCAAAATTGGTCCACCAACCCAAAATTGACCCGAAATTAATGTAAAATTGACCTAAATAATTGTTATGCCTTATGTTACACATATTATATGGAACAATTTCGGGTCAGTGGGTTGCATGTGTGTCAGTTTTGGGTTGGACTTTTTAGCTCGTTTAATATTTCAATTGTGTTCTGGTGAATTTCGGGTTAGATCTAAACTTGACCCACGAACCCGCTTTAACACCCCTATATTCGACATTCTCATCGAGACTCACTAATGTCAAGCTCATCTTTTGTTATTAATAGGTGCCAACCGTGGACGATAGTGCTAACAGGAGCGATTGTGACCCTGTCGAGTTGGTTATGGCTTCACTCAGTTGTAATCAGTACTGGTATTTTATGTTTGGTATCTGCATGGTGGTACATTTTCCTCTACGCCTACCCTAAGGTATGTGCTTCAAATGTTGCTAGTCCGCGTACTTAATAATTAAGTGATAATTACATACATAGCACTCAAAATATTACTATTTACAAGATCTAGCATTATTTTTGAACTGCTGAACCGATGCATTTACGCTTTCCACCATCAATCCATTGAGAATTCGATAAAAATGAAAATTTTGAATTAGGATTTAGTGAATCCAGTTCCTCCTCAACTTCTTCCGGGATTGTTGTTGGGAGGATTTGATAAATTTGAATTTACAAGACTGACTAAAACTGTTAAATTTATTACCATACTGCCCCTGGGAGTATTTCTCAATTAGAACTATGTATTGCAGGCTTATTCTAACATGATAGCTGAGCGTAGGAAAAATGTGAACAGTGGTGCTGAAGATAGTTTTGGCTTCCGAAACAGTCAGTGAGTATCACTGAAATATGTGTGGGTTTATTTTTAGCCTTATTACATTTTTAAAGTTTTTTTATGTAAATTAATTGTTTGCTAAGTATGTATTAGTGAAATTGTTCAGTCCATACAGCTTGGTCTGTAAGCAGGAATGGCGATTAGGGACCATTATTATGATTATTTTTTATTTTTGGAAGATTTGCGAACATATCCCTTAATTACTGGAGAAAAAATTGCGTACATAACAAGTACGCAGGGCTGCGTACATTTGAGTGTTATATAGGGGTTACAGGGAGGTTACAGAGAGGTTATATGGAGGTTACATGGGTATAACACAGATGTAACCTTCATATACCTTTCTGTGACTTCCCTATAACCCAGACGTACGCAGCCCTGCATACTTCTTACGTGCGCAAATTTTTCTATAATTCCTATGTTGACATATCTAATTTCTAAACTTTAGTTTTTTAGATATATGTTGCTCTAGCTATTCATGAGATGTGTTATTTTTAGAAGTTAAAATAGTAATATTTTTGATGTGATATGAAGGACTTTGGGTGGTATAAATGTAAAGAAAGGTTTAGGTGCTTCATATGTAAATACATGGGAATTGAGTGAGTTTTATGTGAATAAAAAGGTATGTTTTAGGTTTTAGAAGTTAAAGTGTTGGTATTTTTGATGTGATGTGAAGGATTTGGATGGTATAAATGTAAAACTTAAATCTTAGGTGGTAGATATGCAAATACATAAGAATTAGATGGTATGTATGCAAATGCCCCCTTTATTCTTTACCAAGCTATATGGGCTGTAGATATATTACTTTGGAATCAAGAAAACTAACATGATTTTCATATTCACATGCATACATTCAAATCATTAATATTACATAAAAAATATTATTATTATTTAAGCTTTAATATTTGTCAAATTATTTTAAAACGCGCGTGTTGGTTTAGGCTTTGTTTATGTTCAGCTCATTTACTTAACAATCCAAACACGAGCTGTTTGCGAACCGTTTTGATAAGCCTGAGATGATAGGGGGTAAAGACGAGATTTAAATCTTATTATTTATATTAAAATATTCATTCAGATAAAAATCAAATAGATATATTTTTTTTAATTTTTTTAATTAATAATTTTAATTAATTATAAATCTTTGTGGATACTCATCAATCATGTAATATATTTAAAAAGATTGACCACATAACCAAATTGATATGCCCAATCACTCGATCCCGAACATAAAATGTCTCGAACCCGTGACCTCAGGGGACTTAAAAATGACATTACAGATGTCAATCAAGGCGTCACGGTTAGCAGCACCACCCATCAATTACATAAGCAAATCATACTGTAAAAAATAATTTTCTATCACAGAAAAGAAAATTTTAGAAAATAGACACAAACATTGTAACAATACGAAAAACAAAGAATGCAGAAAACCGTCCCAAAGGAGAGCTGTCCGAACACTTACCAACGACATAGTAATTGAGGATGTAATTTCCTATGGTGAGACACGAGTTCAAATTGTGCATATCGTCCATTGGGCTCATCCGTCACTTAAAACTCTGCTCGCCCGATTCAATTGGTTCGAAACATATTTTTACATTAGGAAAATTAAAATATTCCATCTACATTATGCAATTATACAAACATTGAACGGCACAGTAGACTTCATTGAGGAAATGAAATCTCTTGTTTGAGGCCCACCCAATCTTCACCCTGCAAACTGCACACAATAAAGTTTTTGAGGAGAAATCAAGAAGACTTTTTGTCTTAGTTCTTTAATTCCTTGAACATGATTTAATTGATTAGTTGTCTATGTTATGATTTACATATCATGCAATATATTTGATTATATGAAAAATAGAGAATTATAATAATTAGATTTTATTATTTGCAAATATATAATTTTCTTTTGCAATTTACCAATTTATTCATTAATCTACAAAGGAACAGCTCTAATAAAGCAGTCTTTACATGCATCAATATTCAAAGGCCTAGAAAAAAAATTAAATATTCTATTCAGCAAAATTGCAGCATTGACATCTACTGAACAATCATCTAAGACTTCAATGAAATATAAGCGTTAGATATGTAAATTCATAGGAATTGAGAGGTATGTATGTAAAATGCCCCGAAGTTTTAAGGCAATAAAAAAGGTACTAAATGATAACAGCAGCTGCAAGTGTCGCATCTCTACTTCACTTTGATGATTTGGCAGAAGATGAATAGACAGCAATGTGCAGATACAAGCGATAACAATTAAGCTAAAAGTCATTCCAAGATCCAGTTATAATAGAGAAATTTACACACGCAGTGCAAAATACTTGTGTATTTACGTATCTTGCACCTAAACTTTCACATTTACATGCATACATAGCATTTGGTGTTTTTAAATCTATGTATGAAATGGTGTATTTCACTTTTAAAAAGCGTTAATAGTGCTATTTTTTATGTGATATTAAAGATCTGAGTTTTATGTGTGTAAATATGAAAGTTTTGGCTTGAGATACGTAAATACACAAGGAATGTGTGCTACGTATGCAAAGAAAGACTAGACGTGTATTGGCACATCAGTAAAGATGAATGTACTGTCATCTACTTCTAATCGCTATTTCCGTTAGACTTAAGCTCCATTTGGGGCAGCTTATCTGTTGCGGCGGCGTTTTGAAAACACTGCCTCCCCATTTGAAAAATGCGTTTGAGCAGCTTATCCGAAAACGCAATTGGTTTTTTACACTATGTGGAACGCAGGTCGAACCCCACGGTCCGCGTTTATAGATAAGCGAGTTATCTGGATAAGCACAAGCTGCCTTAATCGCACCCTTAATGTGTATATATGCATGTTTGCGCGAAAGAGAGTAGAGAGAGAGAGAGAGAGAGAGACCTTATTTCAATAGTTAAACTGAAATTCCAGCTCATCTAGGTTATCTCCATCATAGAATGCATAATTGGTATCATAAGCGTCTTCACTTCCACTTGCCAGATTACTACTATAACTGCTATCAGATGAATCCAAGTAGTCTGGATTTAATATCTGATCGTTCTCAAATTGCAAGCCGGAGTCACTGCCTACTTCTTCATCACTGATTTGTTCAATATCCATGCAGCTGCAATAATCACATGGAAGGACTTAGAAGAAGACCGCCGGATTGGAAAAAACAAGGGAAGATTTACATACATACCACTTAATAATTCATATATATTTCATTTTTACATTTATGGCACCTCATCTATGCATGAAAAATTTGTATTTAACTTTTTAAAAGTTAAAATGTTAAGTGTTTTTTATGTGATATCAAAGATTTGGGTGGCATAAATATAAAAGGTAAAGTTTTAAGTGTGGTATGCATGTAAACAAACTTAATTCGAGAAAGTACAACCACTCGTCCGGAGGAAAGTCTGCGAGCAAGCATAAGTCAGGTCTCGCTTCCAAAATGCGTGATAGTGGTGGTATACTGGTGGAGTAGACAAAGCAAACAATTAGTATATATGAATATGAGAAAAGTATCACCATGGTCATTTTATTCCTAAAGTTTATAAAAATATCGATTTAGTCCGTAGATTCTTTTAATGAGTTGAAATAGTCCCTCATGAAAATTATTTTAGGCCCCCACTAAAAGAGCCTAGAGATTAATCCAACACTTCAATAAACTCTAAGACTAAAATGACCTCATGTAAATAATCATGAGACTACTTTGACACTTTACTCGTGTGAATATCACAAGCAGTGACGTCAAAAATTGACCCAACAGAGACCAACTTCACCTAAACTCGGCTCAAAAAAATTGGATTCAGGTTGACCTGAATAATTTTTAGGTTGGTTTAAGGTTAATCCACCAACTTGAAATTGATTTTAGATTGACCTGAAACCAACCCGCTAACCTGAAATTGTATAGAAATAAAAACCGTCAACCCAAAATTAACCTGAAATTAACTCGAATTTACCCGAAATCAACCCAAATAGCTATTATGTCTTATGTTAAATGTGTTACACAAGTCAAGTTCGGATCGACAGGTTGAAGGCAGGCTGGGTTCTAGTTAGACTTTCTGGCCCGTTTAATATTTAGATTGAGTTAGGATCAAGCAGTTTCAGGTCGGGTTAATTTTGGGTCAGACCTAAACCCGACCCACAAACCCAATTTGACATCTCCGAACACAAGGCCTCAAAAAATTGAAGCAAAAATAACAGCTTACCTTGGGCTGTAGCACCTAACATTCCAGTCATCTTCTGACGAAAGGCCATCTTTATTCGAGATATCCTGTTCATGGTCAAGGACACGTGGTAAGCAGTTACATACAAACCTGTATAGACAAGATAACAAGTGAAAGCTCAGGCAGCAGTCTGAGCACACACCAAATATCTGAGGAGCTTACAATCTCCAAAGATCAAAGCTGATAAGAACCGAGCAACTTCAAGCTGCAGAACAGAGAAATCTAGCAAATTACATTTTTTGTCAACAAACATGAAATAGAATAGGGACATTTACACACATACCACTACATCCCTATGTATTTGCATACCCAACGCCTAAACTTTACCTCTTTTTTACATTTATACCACCCAAATCTTTAAGATCACATAAAAAATAGCACCATTTTAACTTTTAAAAAGAGAAATACTTTTTTTTATTGCACAGGTAAGATGAGAAATATGTAAAAACTAAAGTTTAGGTGTTAGATATGAAAATACAAAGGAACTGAGAGATATGTATGTAAATCTTCCAATAGATGCACTGTTCTGATGTGCTTACTTCTTTGAGATGCAGGCAATCACGAAGAATCAAGACTTCAAGTGAATGAGCATTTGAGCCATTGACAAGGTTCCTAAACAACTCAAACAGTGAAATAAAGTAGTAGAAAATGATTGTAATGAAAGTGGTAGTTTTGGGGGAAAATGCAAATTAATAAAGACCATAGAATGATAAAAAAGGAAAACCTTAAAAATACTCCGGAAATTGAGTAAGATGTTGAAAAATCAACTAACTTGAGATCTGCAAGCCCCTGCAAAATAGAATCAAATGTCAAACACGAGTGATTTTACAAAAGCTAGAGTGAAGCGAGGAGTTCGGGAAAGAATCAAGCAATCAGAAAGTTAGGTTAGATAGACAATTTATGTGCTAATACCTATGATGTGAAAGAAAAATTTACAGAATTGAAGAGAATTGTGCACATGAATCAAGGACAGGGATGTTAAAATTCAATCCCTAGCCGATCCGATTCTAATTCATAATATGCTCAAAGACATTTGATCCAACTTCAAGCTGACCTGTAGGCATAACTATAGGTGAGCTTGATTCGATCCACATAAGGGTAATTTCTTTTCAAACCAAACTAAAAATTAGATCTATTTCAATTGATTTTCAATCATCTAAAATATAAATTATTTGTTTAATATGCAAAGTTGTTCTTAAGCCAGCTCCACTCAATCCATGCTCACAAAATTTTATTTAAAGTTGAGCCAGATATAATTCCCTATTCGGGTTATTAACTTCTATCCGAACCAAAAATTAATCGAATATTCAAGCAATCTTTTACTTTCGCATAAAAATCACAGCGCTAAAAAGGACCATTTTGATGATGGTTGGGATATCAAGATCAAAGTGACATCCATGTCTTATATGGTCATATGTAGCAATGCGCAAGAAAAAATTGTGAATTCAGCGGAATTTCAACATCAAAGAAATTATCCATAGTGGTTTCCCTTGCCCTCAATTTAAAAACTAGATTTCAGGCCACTGTTACTCCCATGCATTTAGCAAACATTTTCATGTTTCTCATCAAAAAGGTCATTCTGGTAACTTTTGTTTGAGCTTTAAGGGGCCCTATCCTTATGAACAGTAAATTCAATGTTATCAAACTAATCCTTACATTTTTTAGGTTTTACTTGGGAATTAATAGATGTTCTTTGAAGATCAATGATAGAATATTGGCAGATGAACCTTCACAAAAATTATAAAAAACATTCTAAAATCCATATAATCTCTTATTGTGGACTTGCATCATAATGTTGAGCGACTAGCTATGAATCAATGACGGAGAAGCCGACTGATATTCAATAAGAGGCCACCTGGCATTGAGAGGAGAAGCTGCAATTCAGGCAAGCACAACTACAAATCTGCGGCATATTAAGGAAAACATTAACCGAAGAGATGTATTTAATAACTATAATTGTGATAATCATTAGCCTTTTTCCAACTATTTATGGTCAGAGTTTTGAATGTTCAACTTTCCATTTGTCCAAGTGAGTGTTGCCAATATGTTAAACTTATTCTCACAAATCATACTTAATAAATATCAATCCATGTAAACTTTAAATCTACTCCTATTATTTCTCAATCCTCTAAGACCAATTTTATCGACTCCTTTAACAGTCACATTTTCTACCTTTCATTATACATATCCAAACCACCTAAGTAGGTTTTCAATAATCTTATCTTCAATAGATGTCAATCTAATAACTCATCTATATTATCTTTTATTAATTTATCCTTCTTAGTCTCAACGCATATTTTAACCTTTTCATTCATTCACACTTTACTTTAATATCAATGAATTTTTTTATAACCCAATATTTGGATTCATATGGCATCCTTGACTAATTAACATTTTATTGAATTTAAGTTTAAACCACAATGATATCCCCTTATTACTAGAAACTCTTGAGACACTTCTCTAATTCATCCACCAAATCTTAGCTCCATAAGTTTCATCCTCAAATATATCACCATTCATCCACGAAAAAAAAAAATAATAATAAAATCTATGATATTTAAATTTTTCGAAGTTAAATGTCACCTTAATTTCTCATAATATTGAATGTTGATTATTAACTCTATCACACCAAATTATTTAATATATATTATGTTAAAAATTTATAGAAATTATTATATATATGAAAATATATAAAATTGATTATTTTGGTTTTCTTTAAGTTTGCTAAGGTAGAAATTAGACATGGAGTGTTACAGAAATAAAAATATAAGAAAGAAAGTATAGAACAAATATATATTCTCGAATAGTGAAATTATATATATATATATATATATATATATATATATATATAT
>NEWO01000162.1:966969-1011864 GCA_003013225.1 Phalaenopsis aphrodite | reverse complement strand
TTCAGGTAGAAAAAGTATACTTAATATCACATGCATGTGAGATGAGGCAAAACAAATCTAAAAGCCCATATAGGAGCATACCAAAAACAAAAAACATCATAAAGTCTGCAGAGAATAGTTGTGTGTGACCATTTCTCTATATGACATCAACATGAAATAGTTAATAGGGTTACTTAATACCATTTTTCTTTTTTAAACTTTTCGAACAGTTATTTTCATAATCTTGCATTTATTAATTTGGGGAGGGGAGGTTTGGACTCTTTTTAAACTCACCTCCTCATATTGTTTTCTAAATTCTTGGTTGAGTTTATTTCAGATAATCACTAGTTTGGAGAAGAATTTCCCTGCTCTTTGGGAGGCGAAGAGGGAAATAGATTGTAATGAAGTCTGGAACTCTATCAAAATTCAATTTTTGGAGCGCCACGACCTTCTCGCTCATCCATCCTAGGCTTAAGCCCTGATTCCAGGGGCTGATAGATGCGCCCAGCAGATTTTGAAGGCCAGCTGCTGCAGTCTCCGACAGCAAAAAAGGAGGTCCAACAGTAAGGCAGAAATTCAGCAAGCAGGTGTAAAGCAGGAAACAGGGATGGACCAGCTGGTTTCTTCTAAGAATTGGTGGTAAGCCACATCTCCAGTTGTGTTTTTGAATTTCTTCCAATTTTTTCTTGCAGATTCTTGGAGTTCGAGCAGCATTAGAAAGGAGAATTGGGTATCCCGGTTGACTGGAACGGAGACAATAGCAGTTGTTCCTGTTCTGGAAGGAGTGGAAGTTCAATGCAGATATAACCAAGAAAATGAATGCAGATGGATTTTAAATGCAAAAAATAATAATAAGGGTTCATTACACTCTCTACTTTCATCGTAGGACAGTTATCTTTCCATTATTTCTTTTAGGAAAGCAAAATACCGGTTTCCCCTTGACTTGGATTTCAGTGTGTGGGAAACAGAGAGTCCAGTTGTTTTTGAGTATTAATAGGATAGAAAGTGGCAAAATCTGTAAATTCCACTTGATAAACATTCCGGCAAGAGTTCAGGTGCAAGGTAGCAACAAACACCGGAAACCAAGAGCAGGAAAAAGTGGACAAGAGTCCATCATAAGTCCAGATGGGTTATTAGTCATTTGATGGAAAATGATCTTCATTGGTGCTATTTAACGATTTGCCCAAAGTCTATGTAAAGATTTATTATACAAGAAACTAAAATGGGGTTGTGAACTAGTAAAGATCAAGGTTGAAGCTAATTGCTACTTAAAAATAAACTCATACGGATGATCTTCCAAAACTACTAGGAGATGCAAAAAGGTGTTCAAACAAGATCAAGGGTTCAAGTTCTTTGCTCTTAATTGAATTGCTTAGGATAAGTAGATGACTTAGCTTTAAGTTTGCTCAAGGTCTCTTTATACATTGCTTTTATCATATAATCAAATAGATCACATTTTTGGGTTTGTCGCTGCGCTAGTCTTTCTCCATGGAGAAGGTTTTTTCTAACAAGCATTAAATATATGATTTTGCTGAAGTTTTTTAGAACATGTTTATTATGCAATATTAATCTCAAATTTCAATTTTCATTTAGATTGGATTTGTTTATGTACATACCAAAAATGATTATAGATGATTAACCACCTATTTTTTATTTATGCTGTGTAAAATGATCATCTTCTTAAACTAATAAATTTAGGATGTTCAATATAAGCTTATCTATTATCAGTTACAAAAATTTTCATAGTTTTTTATGAGTTTTTTTATTTATTTTGTATTTCAAGTGAGCTTATCGTCCAGTTCAAATCGACATATATATATATATATATATATATATATATATATATATATATATATATATATATATATATATATATATATATATATATATATATATATATATATATATATATATATATATATATATATATATTGAAGTTTTTTGGAAGAGTGAAAAAAATTATTCCTCTTCAACTTTATAGGAAACATTTACAAGATAAATAGTAGAGGAACAATGCCAAATTAAGAAAGCTACAAAATCCCCAAGCTAGAAAAATGAAATAGAAATTAAAAATCACCAATAATAAATAATTCAAAACTGTAGAAATTACTAAAAAGAGCACTTCCTAACAATTCAATATCCCCATCAGATAGGAGCATGGATAACTATTATGCCCAACTTGCTTACAAGTAGCTCAAAACTAGGTCTGAAAAGTTCATTAATGAATTTATATGCTATTTGTCGTAGGAATAAACGACATGCAAATAACTTCATAATCAATCCTCTCTTTTATGAATAGCTTGTCAATCTCCATATGCTTTGTGCGATCATGCTATACTGGATTTTCTGGAATGCTTACGGACGACTTTATTGTCACAACAAAACTTAATTGACATGTTTATTGGGATTCACAACTTTTCAAGGATTCCCTTCAACCATACCATCTCACATAGTCATAGCCCTATATTTTGTTTCGACACTACTCACAAGTCGCAACCATATTTTTTTTCTTTGTCATAAAATCAGATTTCCCCATATATAAATATTGTATCCATAAGCCGATCTCCTGTCAACAATTGAGTCAGTCCAATCTGCATCAGTGTATTCATCTATGTTATGTGGTCTTAAAGAGTAGCCATCGGTTGGTGCACCTTCTAGATTTTTTAGAATGGCTGGTTAAATTAAGTACCAATTATTTTTTATATCTAAGTGTCTTAATGGTCGATCAAGATTAGCTCCAAGTGATAGAATAGCTCTTATAGAGCTTAATTTTACAACCGGGGCAAATGACTTTAAGTAATCAATATCTTAGGTCTAACTAAATCCCTTAGCAACCGGTTGAAGCTTGTATTGTTCTAGAGAGCCATCATAATTATACTTAACTTTAAACACCCATTTGCACCCGACAGTTGTCTTCTCTCTAAGAAGATCAATCACTTCCCACATGCCATTTTTTTCAAGAGTTTTTGTCTCCTCAAATACAACCTCATTACACTTAGAAACTTTCAGAACATCCTGCACAATATTAGAACTATTTATACAAAATAATTATGAAGTAAAAGCACAAAAAAATAGGTGAAAGATTTCATATGACACATAATGAGATAATGGATGTTGGGTGCAAGACCTCACCTCCAAACAAGCCACAAAAGGAATACTAGAATCATTAGACTTAAGATTGGAACTAGGCTCGCAAGTTCCGAACTTCGAACTCGAAGATGAAGTGGACCGAACATGGGTAAAAGATCATTGTGAACATTACATGAAGGGTTCACAGATTTTATGCAGTGCAAAGGCTTCATAGATCCATTTTTTTAGATGTCCTGTACCGTGAGTAGACAATGTCAAATTATATTAATTTCATAGTTCATTTTTCTATTTCTTCTTTTTTAGTTATTAAAGGGTTATGAACATCCCGAGATGGCACTGTAAGAAAACATACATTGACTTCAATATCTAAAATATTTGTCCCACTTTCTCCTGATATAATATAACTTGGATTTTTTTGGTTGAACAATTGAGAAAGGTGTTATTTTGTGAGTATTTGGTTTGAAAAAGATCCTAAAAATAGTAATTAAATCTTCATTTTTAGTAATACTCTACCATGAGTAGGCAATGTCAAAGTGTACCAATTTTGTAGTTCATTTTCCTGTTTTTTCTTTGTTAGCTATTATAGGGTTATGACCATCATGAGATGGCACTGTAGGAAAACATGCATCAATTTTAATATCTAAAATATTTTTTGTGTATATATAAAAATCTCTAATTTTTATATTATTATAAATAATAATAATAATAATAATAACAACAACGATGATAATGAAAAAACCTAATGCACAACACTAGCAAAGATGTATGTCCCGTGAGAGTTGCAGGAATGAGCTTGGAGATTATCAGAGAGCGAGTAGGTCACAATCTTAATGAGATTGCAATTTTTTTCCCAAGCCATTGATAGGCGTCATCAATGAGGAGGGGCATTGTCAAGGTGTGTGCATACAAAATGAACTTGATATCATAGTGCGAAGGCTTTGTGTGAGTGTCATCGATGCAGAAGCGTTTTTGGACAGGCGAAGTGTAGTGTCAACATGAGGTTATGGTGATGATTCTTCAACGATAGGGATGTGAATGCTTCTACATGGTTGGAATTACCTCGAATTAAGTAAATTCTAAGTCCATAGAAAATGAAATATAAGGCATGTTCCAAACAGTTTAACAATTTACTTTGGATTTATTTTTCTTCCATCCAAACAAATTTTTTCTTTCAAATAATTGTTCTTTTTTTTTCCATCCAAACACTTAAATTTTCAAAAAAAAAAAAAGTTCATTTGATTTACTCTACACACCTATTACATCAAAACAAACAGCTCATCAATGCAACATCAAGCATCCCAAATAACTCAACAATTGATACCAAAACAAAAGCACTCATACGTAAGCTAAACATTGAAAGAGTGATCATATGACCCAAAAATTTTCTTAAAGGCCCTTTTTTTCCCGAGATCCACCAAATTTTGAAAATATGCCTTTTGATTAATAAGAATATGAGCACGTATCTATAATTTAATGAAATATGGTATGGGTTTTTTCTCGTATAAACATATTTCTAATTAAAAAATGAATTTCAAATGCAAAATTTGGTGATGAATGGTTCTGTTCCCACTTTTCTTTCACTGATTTATTAGGAGAAATGGTTCCTCACAGTTGGATTTGTCTAACATATTTCTATTATTCATTCAGCACAGCTTGTATTCCGCTTGACACAAGCTACCCATTACCATTTATGGTAAACCAACTAATTTTTAGGATAATATTTTGACATGCAACACCATTTCTTACACTTTAGTTGGTAAATACGACTTTGGCCCCTTGAGTTTAAAGATTATGCATAATTAATTTTGCACTATGTAAGAAGTGCCCAAATTCATCTCCTAAAAAATACTTTTAAAAATGATATTCACCAAACACACCAAACATTCTTCCTGAATCTATACTCTTAAAGTCGCTCTAGGAAATGACTGCAATAATCTGTCAATTATCATGGCGAGCCTTTTCTCCATCTCTACAAACTACCTTCCTATGACAAATGTATGATTGTCCATATTCACTGATGTCTCTATTAAAATAGTACTATTCTTCTAATTTTTGCCAGATTTCCTCACTAGCCACGTTTTAGAGGATGCTGAAAACAAAATTATATTTGAATTACACCAAAACCTTACTAACAAATCCAACTAGAGAAAAGAGTGAAGATGAGAGGGAGAATAAAAAGTGAGAAGCTCTAAGATTTTAGTATAAGTGATTGTATAACATGAGATCTCTCCGCGATCCCCTATTCATATGTTTGAATCAGAATTTGCGGGTTATAGGAAAGACAAAATAAATAAATAAATTACATAGTTAAGCCTGAAAGTAGTTGCCATAATATATATATGAGGCATATAATTTGTGATTATATTAGAATAACCACTAGTTATTTAAGGGCCCATTTGGGGCAGATTATTTAGGTGCGGCGGCGTTTTCAAAATGCCGCCTTCATGTTTGGAAAGTGCGTTCGCGCATATTATCCATGCCGCAGTGCGTTGGATTATCTGAATCCTTAATAGTTTTGCGACGCGGGGTGGCGGCTGCGTCCCGCGTTCGACTCGTGATATTGCCCTAGTTTCCCCTCTTCTCCCTCGCGCTCTCCCTCCCTGGATTCGTCCCCCATAGAAGAGATTGGACAGTTTCCTTTTGATTTGTCCCCCGTCAATCGCAAGATATGATTTCCCTCACCGTCAATTCGTAAGGAATGCTTCCTCTAGAGCGATCGAACGTCGGTGGCCGTAAATGGTTCTTTGTAGATGTGCAAACGTCGTTTATTTGTATGATCCGACCGTAAACCTTGTTTTTTTACTTGACTGAAGATTTCTATGTCATCGTCGTTTTCGTTGTTTTTGAACTCGAACAATGCAAATGGATTTCTTTGCCCTAAAATTACTTTTGTTTTTTTTTTGGGCGTAAAGAAAATTTTGCAGCATGGAATCATTTGTCAGCAACTGTTTAGAATGAATTTTGTTTCGAATATTTCTGCTCCATTCGATTTTTCCTAATTTTTGCATAGAAAAGAATGTCTCTATACTCAGAGCACAGAATAATTTGTGAACATCTGTATAGAATGAAGGAATATTTCTTATTTTTTCAAGTTTCTTAGCTGATGTTTATGGGCTGCAAATAATTTTTATTTATAGGAAACATAGCTCTTAACTTGTTTCATGAAACTGCTGCTATTAAGGGTCCTGTTTATGAGCTGCATATATATATATTCATTGCAATCCCCATTTGTGGCAAATTCCTGTTTCGATTTATGTTAAGAATGACAATAGATATGACATTGGGGAGGATTTGTGTGCCATATATTTTGCATAAACTACTGAAACTGTAGAGGGAATTTACATGCCTCACAAATAATTGAGAATTTACATGTCAATTCATTATAATTGGGAATTTACATGCCCAAGCATTCCTGCAAATCCAAATTTATGGCAGCTCTGTTGGATTGTCATTTTTGTTTGGTTATTCTATTAGTACAGTTTGGTTATTCTGTTAGTATCCAAATTTGTTTAGGAGAAATTATGTGCAGTTTGATCACAACAGTTTTGTAAATCTATTACTGTAGTTTGTTGCAGCTTTTATCTGTTGAATTCTATTGTTGTTCATCCGTAACATTCATCCATTTGTGACATTTATCTGTTCATTCGTAAATTTCATGCTAGAGATGAATATATGGCTCGAAACTGTTTTGAATGCATTTAAAACANNTTTATTTTTTTTTCAGTGATACAAACATGACTTCTAGGATATCAGTCAAAGACAGAGGTATTTTGTGTTATTGTGGACACCCGTCTCAGTTGCTCACATCGTGTCAGTCTCGTAGCTTTGGTATGCAGTTCTACGGTTGCGCTAAAGGTGTTTCAGGTCGTTGCGGCTTCTTCCGGTGGGCTAACAATCTCACATATTACACTGTCAGCAGTCACGAGAATCCGATGTTTTCCCAGGTTGATAGTGCAGATGAGGACAGACGTAGCCAGAATTTGAAAGTAAATATTTTAATATTTCTAATTGTAGTTGCACTAGTCTTTGTATTTCGTTTATTTTTTCTGGTACTCACGAGAGTGTGAGAACTGTATGTCATCTTTTGGAACTGATATGTTATGATGATATGTTTCTGCAATATTTTTTTTTTCTACCAATAAGCTATTTTGAATAAGTTGCCTCAAACAGTTTTACCAGACATTGACAGAAATGTCATTTAACCACCAATAAACTAATATGAATAAGCTGCCACAAACAACAAGCCAGATTATTCTGATAATCTGCAGATTATCAAAATAATCTGCTTATCAGCAAATTATAAATAATCAACAGATGCGCCAAACAGACCCTAAATAAGAATTCTGCTAGAAGAAGCCAGTAACTTTTCATTAAATGAAGATAACAGCTTGACTAGAGAAGTCGCAATAGCTAGTATGAATTTTAGCACGTAAATCTTGGGCTTGAGTAAATATGCTTGGTCTTGGCGGAGTAAACCTAAGTGGTAGTTGATTTGAGTAGACTCTTACTCATCAAGATCCTAGTGAGTTCAAATAGAACTTGGCGAGTTCATACTGACCATAATGAGTACATACCAATCCCGGAGAGTTATCTAGAATTATACAATTGAGCCTTCAAGATATTTGGATTTAATATTTGCCAACCCAAAAAAAAAAACTATCTTCCTGTCCATGTCACAAAGTCCCAAATAAATAATGAACCAAGGTGGAGCATAAGAATAGCAAAAAGAGTTTAGTGTATCAAAGGACTCAACTGTAACAAGTGCAAAGGTTGTTAAGCAACAGTCAGTGTAACTAGTGGAAAATTATGGTAAAGTGATTCCCATTAACATCAACATAACATATAATTAATCCCTTAAATTTGAAATTGTTGAAAAATTAATTTTCCAATAAAAAGAAATAGGTACTGGTTTAGTTATATCTATAAGTCGGCTCTAATTTCACTATTCACACTTCAAAATGCCTTAGTAATGTCACACATTGACATGTGTACAACATCCTTGACAAATTTACAACACTCATAAAATCATGCCTAAGAAGTTTCCCAAAAAGTATAGTTGGACAATTAAAACATGAAAGTTCTCTTTGGTTAAATCTTTTTCATTTTAATTTGGTATGATGTCCTTATTTTGGCTCCCATCTTATTCATTTTTCATTAATTTATTTCAGTCTTTTCAAATCAAGCCTCAGCAAACACTAATTTGTTACCCCGCTCCAATTCATCTTGTCCGTGATCTTCATCTTGTTAAGCCAACCACATCACTGATCCTCTACCAAGTCTGCTATTCCCCCACTGTTTCTCACGCCACAAACACTTTCTAACATCATTATTATGCATTCGAAGACCATTTTCTTCAACTCAAAGACCACGTCTCTCTCCTTATGCCCAATTGTGATTTAACTTTACTTTTCATAATCATAATTTCATATGAGTTGTCTTCTCATGAGGTTTTCTTTCTTTTTTTTTTCTTTTTTTTTTTTTGTGCGGTTTATTTTTCACTAGTTCTCTTCAAAGTAGATATTATTTATCTTCATTCTTCATTAAAGCTTTTTATTTTAGATTTTCTCAACTATCTTTTTTTTTTCAACAGTAAATGTTATTAACTGTTTAAATAATAATAAAAATTGATATTAACTGTTTAAATTACATACCTTAAATAAAAAAAAAATATATTGTCTCTATCCCATATCATGTCCATTTTTTTACAATTATGTTGTGATGCATCCTATTTTTTGCAATTATGCTATGATATGTCGTTTGAGTGGATAGCTGAACGTATTTTTTAATTAAAATAGCCTATTTTGATTTTGTGTTGCATGAGATTTAGTTTTCATGCATGTTGAGCATCATTGTCGTCTAGCATTGATAGATAATTTTTAAGACATTTTTTTCTTATGTCATTCAATTGCTAATACACTAAATATTTTTTTTTAAGATCTGCAATTCTTTAATGTGCCACGTTTATCATATGCTATGGCTCAGATGGATCATTCGGCCATTTTATGCCATTCACCGTTAAAAATATGATTGATGACAGAGCTGGGAGGAAGAGTGGTGGACCAAAACTACAAAAAAACTTGAATATTTACATTAGAAGATTGCTAAACAAGGATTAACACTAGATGTAGCTATCAAAAGAATGAATGATCAAAGAAGGGTTCAAAATGTCACTTCAAAATAGTTGGGGTGTTGATGATGGTGATGAAAGCAATGATCGTATGGATATGAAGTTACAAACATCCATGCTCATCATTTTAGAAAGTATCAAGCTTTTACATCATAAAGAAGGCTGATTGATCAGATAAAGTTATCCATAGAATGATAAAATAATGTTATTAGCATGACAACAACGAAAGAGAATCAGCACAAATTAAATTATTTTCTATGCAGATAACAAGTAAGCTAATCACACGTTAACACAATTATGAAAACACACTCAGAATAATTTTGTTGGCTCGTGATAAAAAAATAAAAGTACATCACAAATTCCTGCAATGATATGATAAATATAATTTAAACCTAGATGCCAAGAACGAAACAATTCATCAAAAATAAAATCAATATGGTCTCTTGAGAACTTACAAACCAACAACTTTCAAGTCAAGGAGAGAAGGGCAAACTGATAATGCAATAGCAAATGCAGGGCCATCCATTTTATCGATATTGTGCAGGTGCAAACTCCTCAAATGTGCCCTACCAGGACAAAGGTGAGAAGGGTTTTATGAACTTACAAATAGGTTTCATTTTAAAACAGTATCAGACAAGCTGCAACGTACCCTGCAGCAGCACCATCAGCACTTAAAGCCAGCAAGCAAGATCTAGTAAGTATACAAGGTTCCTTTCCCTGCCTAAGCCTTCTTTCACTCCATGAAAGACCTAATAATTCCGTGGAATTTCTGGAGGAATAAGATGAGCTTCTAATAACATCTTCATTTGCTACTGGTTTGGGCCATATGCCAAGCTTAAGGGACCTGAATTTGAAATGCAAGAGAGATTAAAAATGAAGACAAATAAATTAAATTTAGGAAACAAAAGATTAGCATTCATTAATATGATGATAAAAAAAGAATAAAACATTAAAAAATCAGTTTAGTCAGTGAAATAGAAAAATGAAATTGTTTCTTATTTTTTGGAAGTAATTTTAATCAATAAAACTTGATTTTCCAATTTTAAAATGGACGGTAACAGCAGCAACCATCACCTGGTCCAAATAATTCAGGCACAATTCAGGGGACTTCGACGAAATTCACTTTTGCAGTTAGTTCTCAACAATATACTTTTTACACTTTTACTCATAATTGCATGCCATTGCGAACTGGAAAAGAAAAGCAATCAATTACACCACTGATGGCAACTAAAATAATTTCAAAACAGCAAAGAAAATGGATGGCGAAATTACTAAAATTCAAAACAAACTCGAAAGCTGCTCAGTTTATTGGTCAAGGTTTGATACTTGAAATACAGTTCTTTGAACATATATGAACTTAATATTAAACAGTTAATGATTTCATATCAGCTCAAAATGATTTTAATTGGTTCAAATTCAAGCTTGTTTTAACTTAAAATGCCCAAAACTTGCTCAGTTGCGGTCAATGTTCAATATTTCCATTAAACGTTTTTGGAACGTGTATCAATTTGATATTAAGCAAGTGATGATTTTAAGCCAGCTCAAAAAGATATTAAATCCATTTGGTTTCAATTTGTTATAATTTAAGACATCTCAGTGAGGACAATAAATTAGTTGCAACAAATTTGCAATGTTGCCACTCAATGATTTTAACATACATATTGAAAATTATTTTCACATAAAACAAGTGAGTTTTGAGTAAAAGATCAAATACACAAGCAATAAATGACTCATTAAATATGCATATACATTATACATACATACATATTTAAATATAAATGGCAAGGACTTGGATCAAAAATATTAAACCAGCAATCCGCAATGGCTCAAAAAAGAAAGAAAATCACACATCTCACACGCTCAAGTAAAATTTCCTCCACTGCATGATGGCATTTCACCAATCCCAAATAGTGAAAGAAACTTTAGTCATTCCGTGTTCTCCCATTTTCAAACCTTCCCGAAACATACACCAGCCAAATCCAGCCACTGCCATCTAAAAGCCCCCTCGAGTAGGGCTGTCAATTTGGCTCGTTGTTCGTGAACAGCTCGTGTTCGGCTCGTTCGTTAAGCCTAACGAGCCGAACACGAACAAATTTTTAAACTCGAAATGTAAACGAGCCGAACACGAATAACAGTTTGTTTGCTCGTGTTCGGCTCGAAATGACTCGAAACAAAAAATTATATAATTTTTTATATAACAATATATTACATATATTATTTATATAATAATATATTATATATATTTATGTCTAAGTTTAAATCATAACACTTCATGTGGCAATGTGGTTAGTGTCTTTTTTGTATAGATTTGATCCAAGTTCGAATCCCACACTTTACATCTATTTTTCTCAATTTTAGTTTAACAAGCTAATTTAGAGCCGAACACGAGTCAAACACAAACACGAATATTTTAATCGAGCCGAACACGAACACACTATTCACGAGCCGATTTTGAACACAAGTCGATTTCGAACACGAGCTATTTCGAACGAGTCGAATACGAGCCCAGCCTGTGCTCGCTCAAGCTCGGCTCGTTTACAGCCCTACCCTTGAGCATCTCTCCTCTCCCTACATAAATCGACCAAAGAGCATCCGAATAGGTAAATTCTACCATCGAGCTAATAATGTGCGTGTTTGTAGGATTTAGCATGAGTACAACAATCTTTCAAAGCTCCAACAAGGCTCGACGACGAGTACAATAATGGTCTAAGGTCCAATGACTTAGAGAAAGGAAAAGTTGTGCAAACGGTTGGTTCGACCGGATCAATTAAAAATTTTATTAAACCATATAACAGACAAAACCAAACCAACTAAATAAAATATAAAACCAACCCGAAATAAATTGAATTCAATTGAGTTTATTTGGTTTTGCTTTTGGTTTTGGTTTAAACGAATTTTTAAATTCTAATGAATGTGTACATTCGGTCAATTCGGATTTGATGGGTTGCCAGATTTGTTAAGCGAATTGTACAGCTGCAAAAACCTCCCCGATCTAGATAAGAGTGAATGAACTTTTGGGTTAATGTATTAGTTTTAAAAAAGCAACATAGCCACCTCAAAGAGACTCTAAACGGATAGTTGGTGAACCGTATCAGCTGAATCCTATACATCATTCAATTGTGTCATCATTGAAAATGGCGAGTCTGTTTTAAAAAAAAAAAAAAAAACCTCAAAAAAATAAAACCATGAATGTTACAAAAAAGTGTATCTCAAGTATTCCCTCTGCACCACCTGAAAGCTGAAACAAGTTGCTTTCCCTTTGGAAATTTGACAAATTATATGGTAATGGATTGAAGACAATTTTGTGTGTAAAATACTAGTAAAAATCTGCGATTAAAACCAACAAAGTAGTCCACCAGTCCGAGATTCCCATCTAGTTCTAGCAAAAAGCAAATGCACTGCGGTTGTCAGCTCCTCCAAACAAAGCTTAGCAGAACTCTAGGCATAATTTAATGTTGAACTCGCAGCCCAATCACTCCATGCTACATGCACCCAGCTCGACCAATCTAGAGAATTCGTAATGGATCATCCAATGATAAACTAAAATTATTGTTTCAATATTCCATCCAGTCAAAAACATATATAATATCTGCTCCTCCTGAATGAATGGATCCTACCATCATGTTCTTTAGCCAATTTCTAAATAGCTAAAGGCACTTTCAGTGGATCCATGGTATTGGCATACCGTCTCAGATTACTTGGCCAATCAAGGAAGACCAAGCTAATGCTTATTCTAAGTTAAAGAGGGATAGCTTCAACGATAAGATAAATCTTTAAAAGCACCTCAAAATACATTAAGCCAAAAGTCAAATTGTTGAAAGTCGTAACAACCCTGGATTGGATTTCATTGTAAAAATACCCATGTCAAAATCCAGAAATTACACAGGAATCCTGAATTCATGTTAAGTCAGGCAAGTTATCCGAAAATCTAGTTTAAATGCAAATTAATAGTATGAAATTTGATAAAATAAATAGAACTTCTAAATAATTATATCTGATCTCTTTGGCAATTTTATAAATACAATAATAAAGAACCGCTAACAACAAACTCCAACCCAACTTGCCTATACGACTCATGAATAGGATTTCCTTGCCATTGAGGTTGTAAATCACTCAGCTCACCTTTCATAGGATGTAAGCCCCAAACCATTTTGATTTGGTCAGTACAAACCCTACAAGCCAGCTTTATCAAACTTCAACCTTCGCACCTTCATCAAAATGAGAGCACCTCCTTACTTTCCTCGATCATTCACAATTGTGTCAATTCACCAGTGCAACCTAAAGGGTATGAAATTCACCTAATTGAGAATTACTAGATACATAATTGCATTAATATGCGTATTAAGATACCACTGCACCGTAATGGAACTCGTTCCAAAAGTGCTATAAGCTAAACCAAATAAAACAAAATCAACAATGTGTCTAGAACACACTTCTAGAGTTAAATTAAAGTCCCGTCATTAATCAATAGTTCCTTCCTATAAATAGGATGAATAAATAAAGGGGCAAGCATTCATACGAAATATCAACCTCAAATCTATATAAATCTTTTAAACATCAAAAGATCCTCTTTGTATCAATTTGCCTCAAAAAAAAAAGTCCAACCAGAGTTTTAAATAATATTGCTAGAGTTTAGCAATTATTTTAGGAGCCACAGCAAATGATAATAAACATTATATTCCCTACAAAAATGACTTCTTTCTTATTAAACAGTTTCATGCAAAACGTAGGGAAATCAAAGGCAGTGCTAGAACTGCAACCTGTTGGAAATAAGGAGGGCATCATAGCAATTGCAGAGATTTGTCAAGCATGCCCTTAGTTATTATGAGATTTTGGAAAAAGGTATGGGAAAAAAAAATTATTTCATAAACCTGACCAATGTTAGGCATATATTGCCAGCATTAAAAACAAAATTATTGGGAAGATAGAAATTAGTTGAAGTCTTACTTAAGGGCTTTCCCAGCTCGTTGTATCATAGTAGAGACGACAGTGTTATTAATCTTTGGATCCTTCGCAGTCAAGTCAATATTGCAGTAGCATAATGGATCTCCGGCACACTTACTGAACATGGAGCATGCAGCCGCTGCTTGACAAAGACTTCGTGTATCTAGGATGGAAAATACCTTCAAATCACCAAAATATAAAATTATCAGATTAGTTTCATCTGTTTCGAATATTGCAAACAGCTGCTATTTCTTGATTTGGATTAAAAAGTAAGGTTTAACACCACATCAAATCTCATATCATGTGCCAGAACTGTAAAGACGAACAATCATAAACCAGAAGAATTCATGAATTGAATATGAAAAAATCCAGAAAACAAGCATACGAACTTGAACAAAAACAATATAAAAAAGGAATGATCATCATTTGACTAAGATTTCTAAAAGGTAAAAGGAGTGGTTACATAAACACCACCCAATTCTTATCTATTTACATAGCTAACACCTAAACTCTAATTTTTACATTTATGCCACTCAGATCTTTCATAGCACATCAAAAAGACCACTCTTTTAATTTTAAAAAATGAAATACACCTTTTCATGCATAGGTGAGTTGGCATATCTGTAAAAATTGAAGTTTAAGTGTTAGATATGTAAATACATAAGAACTGAGTGGTATGCTTGTAAATCTTCCAAGGTTAAATACATGGATAATACAAATAAAACCTAACTAGATGAAAATCTTTAATAAACCATACATGGATATGAAAAGGGATCATTCAGAAAAAATGAAAAACCATGTATAGTAGATAAATGTCAGAATCATGTCAATCATAATGTTTTTTGTCATTATGTGTGTGCTTCTCTTTTGTTATTTAATTTGTGATATATCATTCTTGATTGTCGTATTCAAGTTATTTGTTGCATTTCAACAACAACAAGCCTTTATCCTACTAAGTGGGGTCAGCTACATGAATCCTTTTTCTCCATTGTGTCCTATTGAGTATCATATTTTCATTTAATTCTAATAAATTAAAATCATTTTTTATAAAATAAGCCCAAATATTTTTATGTCTACCTCTAACTTTCTTAAGATATCTCGAATCTAAAACAATTACTCTCCTAAACGGATTCTGAGATGATCAACGTTTAATGTTACCAAACTATCTAAGATGACTCTCTCTAATTTTGTTGTCACTGGAACTACATCAATTCTTTCACGGATACATTACACCATATTGTTTACTTATCTCCACCATTAAAAGACTAATGAATGCTAGCTAAATAAAACAAAGGTCAAGCATCAGTTGATTGAAGAAATATCCTGCAATGGATAACACATAAGTGGTGCCTTCAAGTGCTATATCCTTCTATAAGCACATAAAATTTATTATCTCCCGTGTCACTGAGAAGGAAGTAAATAAATAAAATCAACTAAAAGATAGCATTCTTTCATGTGACCAAAATCTCTCAAATTAACATACAAACAATATACATTTCCATTGACTAAATGTATATTCAATGACATCCCCAAATTCCCAAAACATAAAAGAAATTAAAGTATATTTGTACTGATGGCAAAGATGATAATGATGAAGATGAGTCCAAAGTTCTAATTATAGTTAGCCTAAAGGATAGAAAAGAAACATATTTATCCCTAAAAGTGAGCAACCCATATACAAAAGATCACAAGTGCTTCCCAGCGCCCACAATAAGTTCATATTTAATACAGTTCAAAAATATATTGACTTGGCTTTTTAGCCTATATGAATGGGATGCAAATTTTTTGGGCATATTTTAAAATAGAGAATAAAATAAAATCAAGATACTTGATTACTCAACACAAGACAAAAGTAAGCTATCAACAAGAGCTCCCAAAGCTCTATGGTTACTTATTTGAATTGAAAGATGTTTCCTTTTAGGGTTTGTTTGTGACAATTTTTCCACTGCTTTGTTTTTCAAGTCACTATCATGCTTTTGTTTAGCTATTGCTTCCCTGCTACTATCAGAAATTAATATGATAGGAAACAACTTTGACAACAGTATTTGCTGGAGTATAGGATATGCAACAAAGTTGATAAACATTTTTTTTTAATATAATGTTTACAATACCTACATCTGATTTGAAGTTGATTTTCTTTACAATCACCTTTAAAAAATGATGTAACCATCACAAAAAAGCACTTAATCGCCCATTTTAAGATGTCCTATCAAACAAACACTAGCTTTCTAAATGCTTTTGTATTGCTCATTTTATTTATGACAAATGTATAATATTCTAATTAATAAAGAATATTCTAGTTAAAAAACTTCAAGAAATTGCTAACACTTATAAAACATGCTATAACCCCCACAAAAACAATGTGTATGTATGGATGTTTGGATTGAATCCAAGCCATATTTGTGTCGCAATGACAAACCTGTGCTTCATACCATAAAAAAGACAGCTAAAGTACTTGAAATTTTAATTAATATGGTTGCCCTTAGAAACTTATAAATTTAAATGAAACTTAATAACCCCTCGGCCAAGCAGTAAAATTCAAATTAATTTAAATTCTTGTAAAATTGATCCATGGGCTAGGCCTTCCACCCATAGACCAACTTCACTGATGCAGGAGTTACAATTTACAAGCAGCAACAGGACGGATTACAACAGCCCTTAGCCAGACAAATGCCATGACCCTAATAAGAATTTACCAGACGCGCATAACTGCCCCAAACTTTCAACCTTCAGCACACCATCCGGAAGACGAAGTAAAAGGGGTTGAAGCATTGATTTACTTACTTTAACAGTGAGATCCGACGGAAGAGGCCAGGACGCAGCGTTGTGAATGGAAGCACGCCTCCTGGCGGAACGAATAGCGGCTTCATGAATGGCCGACGCAACGCGCATAGCGTTTTCGATCAGCTTCTCCTTCTCCAAATCCTGAGCAGTCATATCGAGGATGCGCTGGAGTGAGAGGTCGATGGAGACGGAAGGGTCTCGAAGCCCAAGGAGTGACGCCATGGAACCATCAATGGTGGCGGAATTTGGTAAGACCGTCGTGTCGCCGATCGGCGATATGTCACCGGAGAAGGAACGTTTCGAGGAGGAGGAATAAGGGAGAACTGCCTCCATCGCCGGGTGGAACTGGAGGAGTTCGAGATAGAGGGCTTCGTCTGGTGGGATTCGTAAAAAGTAACGACGATGGAGAAGATGCGCCCACTGTGGCAGTGGAAGAGGAGGTCCAGCAGAAGATATTGCCATATTAATACCAATTAAAATAAGAACTTGCATATTTACCCATTTAGCAAACGGTATTATAAATTTTATATTACTCTTTCATATAATAATTGAAATGTGAAAATATATATTTGTTGCACGTGTAAGTATATATGAATTAGATGATACCTGTATAAAAATGGAATTATTTCGTACGGACACTATATGCAGAAATTAATACGGTGTCTGATCTCTATTGTCTATACAACAAAGATGTATAACGATGAACCCTATTTTTAAATTTTAATTTTTTTTAGGGTTATATGATGTGATGGAGGTGGAAATCAGACACTATGGGTCCGTATGGAATAATTTTTCGTGTAAATGCCCAAAAAATATATATTTATAATACACATCAAAAGCTTTTAAAAAATATTATTTCCAACAATAGAGCTTAACAACCATATTTCCATTAAATTACAGTGAAACACAACATAACAATTACTATTTTCAACATAAATAAATAAAAAAATAAAAAAGGATATAAATGTAAAATAATTTTCAAATAGAGACGCTATTAGGAATCCCCTTCCCTGTCAGCCCGCCTACTCCACTGAAGTCGGAAGCATTGGGATAGAGCAGAGTATAGGGCAGACGAACAGCTCCATTTCTGTTCTTGAACTCCTCATCTGAATTCCTCTTCAAAATATTCTTTTCAATTTCGACCAATCTCTCGCCGAATCTATGGAATGCCTGTAATGCCGCCGCTTCCTTGGTCCAATCTGAAGAGTCTCGCTGGCCGAGGTAAATCTCGTCTGACGAATGTCGGGATAAGATTTCTATCAGCGCGACGCCTAAGATGCTCTGAGATTGTCCTGTGATCAGACATGAAGTTTTAGAACAGATATTGATGATTTGAAGATTCCGCTTATAATTAAAAGCATACCTGTAATCGTCCTCAAGAAAACCAAATCAGGGTTGTCCCTGAGCTCCTCGAACTCCGGCGATCCATCCTCCGGCATCCACCGCCGGCTAATGGTGGGCCGATTCGGGGCATAGCCGGCGTAGGGATATTGCCCGAAGTTCACGGCGGCGTGGAGGGCGGAAGCAATCCATATGATTGTGGTGCAGGCATTTGTGAGTTCCGATACAGTGCGCATCTCCGGCCACCAAGGTTCGTCCCTCTTGTCGCCATGGCCGATTTCTCTTATCTCTCTCCACCACCCCTGCAGCTCCCCGTCGGCGCGGACTTCATCGTCGTCGGGGTAGTAGATGGAGCAGTATTCGACTACCCAGGCCTCGATGGCTGACCAGATTGCGAGGCCATCGACGGCGTAGGGATAGTCTTCGATTAGGAGACGAAGGTTGTTAGGGTTTGTCGGGTCTTCGATCGCCACACCTCTGCGATATATAAATACATGGTATTTGGGTTTTATTCTTATATATATAAATACATCTTATTTGGGTCTGCTCCAAAAATGATCCGGTTGTATTGGGTCAACCCGAACTAACTTGAATAAAGAACCGGTCGAATTTTCTAACCAGAACCCAGACTTAAAAAAGATTATGGTCATACACAAGTACCTCTTTAATAGATCAGCCGGGAGACCTTGTTCGATGAAATTCCAACTCTGATACACTGCCGATGACATCTCCATCGCAAACTTACCAGGGAACACGGTAGCCTCCAGAATACCACCGGCATTAATGAGAAGCTGCCTTGCCAGCGCGTTTATATTCATCGTGTCCCTATAATGCGGGTATAACAGCTTGTGTATCGGGTGCATCACACTCAGTTGTCGGTGAGTAGCTATAACAAACGGCTCTATGGCTGCATGAGTGTTCAACCTACAGACTCACTTAACTCAGTAAATATAGTTTTTCTTGTGTAAAAACAATGCGGATACGAAGAAATTCGCATCGCAACGTGGTTTCAGAGTGCAAATGAGTCAACTCACTTTGTGGGGATATGAAACAATTTTTATAATAGATCAAATTAACACTAATTATTTAAAAAAAACCATCAATACAAGAGAAGAAAATTTAAGAGTTATGCGTACCAATGACTTATGAGTTGGTGGACGCCGGAATCGTTAACGGCGGCATAAGCCTTCGCAAGCTGCCAAACGGCCCCGTCAACGCCGCCGTCATCGTCTCCCTCCCCATTCTCCGGCGGAGTGAAGACGCGACTGATGGCGCCGAGCTCTTCTCCCTCCGGATGAGGAAGGCTCAGCTCTATGGCCAGCGGTTTCAGAGTTCCGTCTTCACGGAGGAAGAGAAGAGTCCTGGAGGCATACACCTTGTTGGGAGTGCTCTTGTTTATGCGGTTCAGATAAGGCATCAAAGCATCGTGATGGTCCAAGATAAAAAGCTTGCTTTTTTCCAAAGCCTGCGGGTTATTATACCAGAAGTTATCAGATCTCGCAGAGCATAAGTTAAAAAAAGTTAGGGTCTGTTTGGCGATCTCCACCGTCGATCACCATCATTTTGATCAATTTTTTAGGTGTCTGCACCAAATTTTTTTTATTTTTTGTTTGGGGCAAGAAAACAAATTGCCAGTTAACCTACTTTATTAGCAAATTATTCAATAAGTTGGGGCAGCTGTAGCTTATTCAATAATTTGTTGATAAGCTAATTAAAAATAATCAGCTGATAAACTAGACGTGGTGGCAATCACAAAATTTTTTATTTTTTTTAAAGTCAGACCGCTACTGGTGAGATGTTAGATTCGGTGTGAAAACGCAGTTTACCCAAATAGGTCAGGTGTGTTTTAAAAATATCACCGCACCAAATAAACTACCCAAACATGCCCTTAATCTTACTTGTTGGACGGTGAGGCCGTTGAGATTCCTTTCAATGTGAAAAGCTGTTATGGAACTCTCATGGCTGCCATAAGTATTGGGATCGAGCTGGCTCCTGGGAGGAAAAGCTTGAAGACGGCTTATGATGACTGGGTTGACTCCTGCTAGCATCTCCCTAGCAAATTCTTCGTCTGTTCTCCATGCATATTTATCATCTACATCATCAAAAATAGATTATATTACTCTAATCCCAATCAATGTGGTAGAATGGAGAAAGAAATACCGATTCAAAATGGTTAAAGGATAGTCGTTGATCATCATTATATGCAAAATGTATGTGAATTTAACAGTTTCTTATTATATGTAAACTCCAGAAAAATTTCTTATTCGGAGTCCGGATGTATATTTACGTGAGGAGTCCAATAATATGACGCCACGTGCGCTATATCACAGAAGTTATTTCGAATTATTGAAGTGAAATAGCAGAGATTATTTGAGGATTATTTTAAGGTTATTTCAGAGTTATTAAAGAGAAATCATATATTTGACTTCAATAATCATAAAATAACTGAAATAATCCCGAAATGAACTCCACAGTTCTCCTTCAATAATCCCAAAATAAACGTGATGTTATTTTAGGATTATTGAAGTGAAACCGTAGAGATTATTTCAGAGTTATTTCGGGGTTATTACAGAATTTACGGTTCCACTTTAATATTTTTTAGATGAGTCTGATGCAATACACATGACAATATATTAATGAAATTTCATAGTCGGAAAATAAAATTTTATCCCAGTAAAAGAGTTTGAGATATATATATACATACATTTGATGACTTGAGGCAGAGGAAGCTTAAGGAAACGCTCGCCATCAGTTCTGAAAAGCTCTTTGATCATCTCGAAAGGAATTCGGTTCTTCAGCTCGTCGACGGCGGGGCAGTCAGGCAGCCGGAGACCTCCTTCGTAGAGCTTCAGGACGTCATCGAACGAGTCGAACTCGGTGGGAGTGTTGTCGAAGAGAGAGCTGAGTGTGGGAACTAGATATTGGACGATGGACTTGAGCGCGTAGGTGAGGAAGTCCGACATTTTCAGGTGGCCGAACCGCTCGTCGCGAGGGACGTAGATGTTGAGGCTGAGGAGTGAGAGCCGACTCTCTGTGGTGGGATCTGAGGGGGACGATGAATAAAGGGTTTAGAAAATAAATAAGATTTTTAGAAGGGTTGAGTTGTATAATTTTACATATTTACAAAATTATGAGTAACTAGGTACCGGTTTTGGCCGGCGGCCGGCCGGTGCGGCCACGGCGAGGGTAAGGATATTCTTTGGAGCCGCCGAGAACGGGTCGGGCGAGGTCGGGAGACCTATCGGGGTCGCCGAGATCGTTGTAGAGGGCATAGCCATAGACTCTATCGTGCTCCTGAAGCATGCCCTCAACGTTGTCCCCTCTGAGAATCTGGAGCTCTTCTTCTCTATACTGAACCAGAGTTTCTGGTGTCTTGCTGGGAAGATAACTCTGAATTAAATAACAATTGACAATCAGTGTCACAGCTTGACAATAAGTAGTTTGATTAAATTTCTTTATTTTTCGTTTATTTTCACTTTTTTTTTTCTGTTTTAGAAAGATAAGCTTAAAGGACAACACTTAGGGTTTGTTTGGGACAGTTGTAGCTTATTGAATAATCTGATGATAAGTTGATTAAAAATAATCTGCTGATAAGCTAGGTATGGTGGCTATTACAAATTTTTATTTTTTTGAAAAAGTCAGACCGCAGTCAGAAAGCTCTCACCGCACCTAGATAGGTGCGGCGTGAAAACACTGTTTTAAGCATTTCGAAAACGGGCAAACTGCCAAAACGCAGTTTACCCAAACAGACCAGGTGCTTTTTCAAAACGTTATTGCACAAAATAAGCTGCCCCAAACAGGCCCTTAATCTTATCATAACAAAACATAAACCGTTGTCGAGTGTAAATGAGCAGAACATGAGCAAGCATGAGCTCAGTTCTTATTCAGTTCTTTAAGAAATATTATAGTTCGTGTTTGACTCGTTTACTTATTAACAACTAAAATACGAGTTCCCGAACAAAGAGTCATTTTGACAACCGTAATCACTCTATCGTATGATGTTGGGGGTTGAGCAGAGATTTAAATCTTATTATTTATGTTAAAATAACATTAAAATATAATTTAATATATATTTATTTTATTTTTTGCAGAGATCGTCTTTAAAACAAGAGCTATAAACTATGGGTCGAAATAAATAAATAGATTTAAATTTAATTATATGAGATTTTATGATTATTAAATTTATTTGAAAATTATTAAAAGAAATAACCAATTCATGAAGTTTAAAATTATCTTAATTTTAAAATAATTCTCATAGATATAAAATATTTCATATTAAAAAATAGGCATTGTTGATTGTATTTTGAAAAGTCATGAGAATATTTTGACCAGTTGACCATTATTTAAGAATGTGCTTAAATATTAATCTGCAATCGCTTTTTTTTTATTTATTTCGAGCAAAAATAATAACTTTAACAAAATTTAATATTTTTAATTGTTTTAATCTTTTTATATATATATAGAAATAAGACTTGATGGGTATTTTTATCATACATACATATTTTAATGACACCATTATAATCATAACATAGAAAAAAAATAGTTAAATTATAAAGCTGAATTTCTCTTCTTTTTTTTTTGCACATTTTTTTAAAATTATAAATTATAACATATAACATGATCTTTAATTTATTAAATTAATTAAAAAATAAATATATCTAACAAATTTGTTTGCAAGGAAGCATGAAGTCTAACAACAAATCTTATAATGTATCAACTTTTAAGAATGTGACCTGCTGTCTCTAAGGGTACAGTTGTTTCTGTTTTTTTTTGTCTTTTTAAATAACTGTAACTAAAAGTTGTGTTTTGCAATTGAACCTAGTTAAATGCAGCGACTCCTAAAATGTCGGGAGTCTGATATTTAGGTTCTTTTTTGTAGTGGTCACTGCATTTTTTTGATCAACTTCTTTTGCAACACATTTAGAGATGCTCCTTAAAACAACTGCTGCAACCCCAAACAAATCCTAATTTTATAGATTTTTACTAGAAAAAATATTAATAAAATTTGTCTCAAATTATCAAAAATTATAATGAAAATATTTTAAGTTTGTAGGAACTTTCGATAAATGAAATATAAAACTCCAAATAAACTATTTACCAGAGAAGTCTACTCACATCGTTGACGAAGAAGACCCGATCGTACTTGTACCGGTCGGCCGGGTAGACCCATGAGTTGCAGTCAAAGTGAACCCGGTTCATTAGACCGGCGCCTTCCAAACTCAAGCTCTTGAGAAAAAACTCGGACCGATGGCGGTTCTTCACAACCACCGCCCCCGGTTCTCCAAAGCCTTCTTCCCACTTGAACCTCACCGATAGAACCACCTCGCCGGCGGCCACCGCCGGCGATGTCTCTGCCTTTCTCCACTCCTCCAAGTATGCTTCTTTCCCTACTCTGCCCCTGTTCCCTTTGTCTGCAAAGTAGGAATCTGTGTTATCGCTTCAGTTCTGTGTAAATAGAAATTTATTGTAGGCCTTTTTTGTTTAATTAGTTCTTATGTTGCTGTTATGATTCGGTTTGGCTATGTTTTTTTATTGTTTGTTAATTGATTGATTTTATGAAAAAAATATTTTTTTGGGATATTTATGCAAATAATGTTTAAATTCTAAGTATTTATATGTCTAAGATTTAAACATTATTTTTTCATTTATAGTAATCAAAATTTTCACATGTAAATCAAAATTTTACTATTTTAATTTATATATATATATATATATATATATATATATATATATATATATATATATATATATATATATATATATATATATTGGTAGCATCTAAGAATACTTCTCTTCATATGTGTTATCATTTCTTATAGTGATCAAACTCAAATTAGAGGGGTCTTACGACTAACAACGCAACTTGCCTATTAACTTGTCACCCAAAGGCGCACTACTAAATTTATATATTTAATTTTATATATATATATATATATATATATATGAACCACGTACTCAGCTCAGTTGTAGCTCCCCTCTCGATTCCCCCCAGTAGAGGGTGTTGTACTTAAATTATTAGACGAATTGAAGATGACCGAGGCTCGTATAATAGCCTCAGGTCATTCCTTTAATATATGTATCATTAATATTCTACAGAACGTGCTTACTTGGATCACCGGCGGAGGCGCTGACGAGCTGGAAGGAGACCCGATCGCCGACAAACTCGCTGAGATTGTCGAGAACGGAAGCTTGAAAATCATTGAAGTCAAGCACATTCTTCTTCATCAGAACAACGGTTCCTTGCACCTCTACAGACTCTGCTACCTTCTTCTTCCTCGAGCTATCCAGCTTCCCGTTAATGGCGTCCATGAATTTGTGAAGAGAAGCCATGGTTGATGTATCTGTGTGCTCGCTAGGAAGAGAGGGGAAGAAGAAGAAGAAGAAGGTGGAGTTGTTGTGGAGGGGAAGAAGACGGGAATGTAAATTTAAAGAAAGCTATGGAGCAGTTGATAAATAATAAAGTATTACGTTTAGGGTTGATTTGTCTTTCACGTGTTTAGAAAATTTACAGTTTGACCCAGGAATGATTCCACGCAGACAGGGGGAGAAAATTTGAATGGGAGTGTTATTTTCAAAAGTTATTCAGATTGAATTTATGATTATTAGATTTATCGTGGTTTAGAATATCGGTTCAATCGTGAATCGGTCGGTGGTTTCATTCTGAGCAGGCTAAAAATCGAGAAAAATTTGAGTATGTACAGCACACGCAGCGCTACGTACATCAGAGAGTATTGAGGGGGGGGTATATCCACGTTATACCCATTGTAACATCCTTGTAACCTACATGTAACATGAAAATATATGAAAAAGGAAGCACATAACTTACTATAAGGTACAAATATGTTACAGGGAAGTTAAATGAGATATGATGAGGATATAACCTCTCAATACCCTCTGAATAATGCACGCAAGTTTTCTTCATAAAAATCAAGGTTGTGAAAATAGGACCCGAGAGATGAAATAGGAAGAAAAAAGAAGCGCATAACTTACTATAAGATACAAATATGTTACAGGGAGGTTAAATGGGATATAACGAGTATATAGCCTCTCAATACCCTCTGAATAACCTCCATGTCGTTGCGTACGTCTTATGTATGCATGTTTTCCTCATAAAAATCAAGGTTGTGAAAATATGACCCGACATGAAATAGGAAGAAGAAAATGTTCAAGTTTTATTAGTTTGATTGAGGTTGAACCAAAATCCAACCAAATGACATAATAGATATAAAAAATTATTAAATATGACATAAATAATGTAATAATAATATAAAAAACTAATTTATATTAATATTTGTATTATTAATTTATTATATTATTATTTCATTATTTAGGTGTATTTAATTAATTTTTATATTTACTATATCATCTAGTTAAATCCAGGTCGAACAAATGAACTTTGATCATTTTCTTCGCCTAGTTTGATGCCTGGTCTCATTTTCACATCCTTGAAATTTATTTTAAGTAACTAAAACATCATATGATTAAATAATTTATATATATGTTAAACAACTAAGTTAAATTAGTCATTATAAAATAAACAAATTATCATAAGAGAAATCTTAATTAAAATATGAAAATATTCATTTGGTCCAAAAAATATGATTTGATTCAGTAGGAATATTTATCTCATATAAGAAATAAAAGTGAAAAGAGAAGGAAAATCATGAGGTCTAAATTACAAAATTATCCTTTTCTCTTTAATTGACAATATATAATTATGAGATTGTAATTATTTCACCTAATTTTAATTAGTTTTTAGCTCTCTCTTCCATCGTGTAAGAAATAGTGGTGTATTTATAATTACATAATGTACAAACTTTTATCATTAAATACTAATTTAACTAAATACTTCAATCAATATAATGTAAAGTCATTTTTAATTTTAGCTTATAAGAAATAGTTAATTTAAAATATTATTATGACTATATTTTTAAAATGAAATAAACATTTTTAATATTTTTACATACAAAAAATCAAGATTTTTTAGTTTGGGTCTGTTTCGGGCAATTGCAGCTTATTGATTAATTTGTTGATAAGCTAATTAAAAATAAATTGTTGATAAGCTAGGTGCGTTAACTATTATAAATTTTTATTTTTTTAGAAAAGTCAGACCGCTGTCAAAAAGCTGTCACTGCACCTAAATAGGTGCAGCGTAAAAATGTTGTTTTCAGTGTTGTCAAAATGCATAAGCTGTCAAAATACAGTTTACCCAAACAGCCCAAGTACGTTTTCAAAACGCCACCACACCAAATAAGTTGCACCAAACAGACACGTACCAAATTATCATATAAAAATATTATAATCCCATTTTAAGAAAATAAAATGCATATTTTCATATATAAATTTTCAACACCAAATCATTATTAACGAAAATATCGAACTTAAAGTTGATAGATTTGTAAATACATAAGAATTATGTGGCTTTCATGTCAATTTCCATTTTCTTAATTAAGCTACATTTAATTCTAAAATAAAAAAAAAAACGAAAGGTGAGGAGTAAGTGCTTGACCTCTTGCCAAAAAGTGCTTTGAGGACGTGCATCCTCATCTCATATCACAACTCATCAAGGATAATAAATTCAAAATTTATAAACTATTTATAATTATTTTCAAACACTAAAAAAATGCTAGAAATAAATAAAAATATATACCATGCTGTCATATAATAAATAAGAAAAATTAATTATGTGATGATGATGCATGTGTGTTGATAAATCTTAGTTTATTTAGGGCTCAAAGAAATCATTTGATATTTCTCACTATAATCAAAAAAGTAAGTGTACGAATATTTTCGTTTGTTGAATCAAGCTCACCTGTCAAAGTGGATGAATCGAACTCATCTGTCAAACTGACTGAATCGAGTTGACCTGTCGAAGTGACTGAACCAGACCTCTTACTAAAGTGGTTGAAATGAGTCCGCTTTCCGAAGTGGTTGAATCAAATCCACATGCTAATCTGATTATATTTACTCATGTCTAGAGAACGGCCTAGCCCACTTGTGCGAGGGCGATTATCGTAGAAGACCATTATAACTAGTAAGAACATACATTAATCCTTTATGAAAAAAAAATCGTCAGACATTTGAGACTTGTTATCTTCACCAAGACACCAAAGATGAACATCGCACCGAAAACAACTGTAAAAGGGCCATATAGTATGAGATGCGTCACATTAATTATTTTAATACGTTCCTAGTTCAGGTATAAAAAAGAAGAGAAAATGAGAGAATGTGGGGCCGAGATGAGAATGCTTAGGCGGATGAGTGGCTTTACACGTTGAGATAAAATGCGAAATGAATATATGCGTGATAGAGTTGGTGTAGCTCCAGTGACAGACAAAATTAGAGACATCTTACATGATTTGATTACATTAAACGTCGATCATCTGATAATCTTGTTACAAGAGTATATGTTTATAATAACATATTATTTATATATGTATAATATGCATGCACGTGAATGAATATGAAGCTTCTTGACTCCGAATGGATTCCTTCTTAATTCCTGGTCCGCCGCCCGAATACTGGTCACTGGTCATAGCCAACTAATGGATTCCTTCTTAATGCCTCTTCCACCCTCCACATACTTTTCATAGATAAATAGTGCAAATTTAGGTTTATTTTATGTACTTTAACTTTTTGACATTTAGTCTTGTGCTTATCAAGTTTGATAAAATGATCTACAGGGGCAGAATCAAACTAATTTCTAGACCCAACATAGGAGAAGCAAGGGCAAAGAAGGACAAAGTGATATTTCAAAAAGAGCAAAAACTGGTATTTCATGAGGGACGGAAGACGAAATTGCTCTCTAATATAAATAAAAATATGAATTTGAGGGGGATGGGGGTAGGGTTGTAAACGAGCCGAGCTTGAGCCAGCTCAGGCTTGGCTCGTGTTCGGCTCGTGTTCGGCTCGAAATTGGCTCATTAAACTAAAATTAAGAAAAATAGATGAAAGTGTGGGATTCGAACCTGGATCAAATCTATACAAAAAAAGACACTAACAACATTGCCACATGAGATGTTATGATTTAAACTTAGACATAAATATATATAATATATTATTATATAAATAATATATGTAATATATTGTTATATAAAAAGTTATATAATTTTTTTTCGAGCTATTTCGAGCCGAACACGAGCGGACAAACTGTTGTTCGTGTTCGTCTCGTTTACATTTCGAGCTTAAAAATTTGTTCGTGTTCAACTCGTTAAGTTTAACAAACAAGCCGAACACGAGTTGTTTAACGAGCCGAACACGAGCTGTTCACGAACAACGAGCCAAATTGACAGCCCTAGATGGGGGACAGAACCATACGTAGGTCCACCCCTTGATGCATAAGTAAATTTTTTTTTTATCTAATTAAGTTAGTTTTTTTGTTAGAAAATAGAATGCCTTTAACATAAGAACAAGTATGATAAATAATAAAGTCTAAAATGAAGGATTAGAAATCATTAATTACATGAATGCCAAAATTTATACCATGCTTTGTACTCGAGCGATTGTAGCCAGATGAGATGGCCAAGTAGTGATTCATGATGCTCAGACCAACACAATTGTTTGTGGCGATCATTGGTATTAGTCATAGAATAAAGTACTATAATTTTTTTAATCTCTAAGCCAATTTCAAGCTTTAATATGATTAAAACATTTAATTTAACTTTATATTTATTAAAATTATAGTTTAGATAAATCTAAATTTATTTTTAGGAATTTTGAGCTTAAAAATTAAATCAAAATTTGTTTTTAGTTGGATGAATTTTCTAATGATGTATTCATTAAAACCTATCAAATTTGAATATCATGTTTAGTGCGGAAGGAATGTCTTACGCTTAACTAATTAATATTTTAATATATTTTAATTTTTCATAAAGATAAGTGAATTTCCAACCTCTAAAATATATTTTGGTGTCTGCATGAGGAAAAATTATTCCATACGGACACCGCATGCAGAGATGCATGTTGTGTCCAATCACTACCGTTGATCACCGCAAAAATATATTTCAATGGGCCCCACTTATATATTTTTTTAATTATTTTTAATAATCGACAGTGAAAATCGGACACCGTATGCAACGTATAAAATAATTTCTCTGGCATGATACCCTATGGGTCGACAAACTGGGACGGGCCTGCATTGATGGCCCATATTCATTGTCTCCCAATAAAATGAAATTTCTTGTCTAAGCCCATTTGGGAAAGGTCATCCGCCCATATTAATGGCCCATAAAACAACTGAGGTAGGCCATTTAGCCCGGACATTAAATTTCGTTTATTAAGCTTTTATTTATTTGTTTATTTAGGACATTGTCATTTGTCAACGTCTTGATTTTCAAAGATAGTAGACATTTGGTGGGACCATTCAATGGCTCTAATAATGGGAATATATATTGAATTTATAAGGAAAAAAAAATGGCATCATTTAGATTATATATTTTTCTTCACAATTATTTTAAAATATGATGCATATATTTATTTAATATTTTAACTTTATGATTGATTAATTAATATTATAATTTATATGAAAAAAAAAATACAAATATTGCTTCTAACATCAATGAGGAATAGTAGGCTTCAAGATGAAGACCTCTAAGAAATACATCATAGCATCCAATATATGATTCCAAAGTTCAACATATGATGACATGCGGGCAATAGGTCTGTCAATTTGGCTCGTTGTTCGTGAACAGCTCGTGTTCGGCTCGTTAAGCAGCTCGTGTTCAGCTCGTTCATTAAGCCTAACGAGCCGAACACGAACAAATTTTTAAGCTCGAAATGTAAACGAGCCGAACACGAACAACAGTTTGTTCGCTCGTGTTCGGCTCGAAATGGCTCGAAAAAAAATTATACAACTCTTTTTATAACAATATATTACATATATTATTTATATAATAATATATTATATATATTTATGTCTAAGTTTAAATCATAACACCTCATGTGGCAATGTGGTTAAGGTCTTGTTTTGTATAGATTTGATCCAGGTTCGAATCCCACACTTTACATCTATTTTTCTCAATTTTAGTTAACGAGCCAATTTCGAGCCGAACACGAGCCGAACACGAACACGAATATTTAAATCGAGCCGAACACGAACACACTGCTCACGAGCCAATTTCGAACACGAGCCGATTTCGAACACGAGCTATTTCGAACGAGCCGAACACGAGCCAAGCCTGAGCTCGCTCAAGCTCGGCTCGTTTACAGCCCTAGCGGGCAATGACATTCAAGAAAAAGAAGTTATATTACACGGATAAGAGAAGACGATCAGACCATTAGACGATCACAAACTAGTGAAAATAATTAAATGACGGGTAGGCAGATGATGGTGGGGAGGCAACAATCAGACAAATTAGAATATAGTTCTGATAGTTGAGATTAGTATTCGAACAATGTCTAAGAGATTTCCAAGTTTCAAAACTCTCTTTGACTTGAAGTCTTGTATGGAGTTTAGATGATCATGCATATAGAGAATAGATGCCTCTTTAAAGTTCTTCAAATGTCAAAATTTTATTTTTTTAATTTTAAATTAAAAACTATATGAAGGTTAATTTAATATTATGTGAATTTTCAATAATAAAAATGATAAATCACATAACAAAGGCTTGGTCAAATGTGGCCCAAGCCATAAACAATAGAGAAATATCTCTTACATGATTAAACTTTTGACTAAGTCTAGGGGCATGGTTGTAAGCTATTGTTGCATGTCAAATCTCCTCTTCTCCTATTGACCAAGTCCTCATTTTGTTAATGCCATCCTAATTCACCATTATTACAAACAAAGACAATATTAGTTTTTTATGCAAAGTGTTTTAGGCAGTTAGTCCTTAACTCATAGTTTAGCCAATTAATAATTAGAATTATTAAATTAATACTGCCATATTATTAAAAAATATAAATTAGACATTGTAGTATATAACTTTAGATTTACATGCACACCCCATAATTCTTATGCATTTGCATATTTTACCCTAAAATTAAATTTTTATACTTATGTCGCTTTATATGTGCTTAAAAATATATATATTTCACTTTCTAATAATTAATAATAATAATAATAATATTTATGATGTGATATAAAATATTTAAATATTATATGTTTAAGAATTAAAATTTAGATGTCGGATATCTGAATATCTAAGCATTGTGTGGAATTTATGTGATGTTTCGTGTTTTATCTATTAAAATTGAAAACAGAGGCTTTATAATGAGAAAATATTACGTGCAGATAGTGTATGTGTGAATTAGTGGTATTGTGATGATATTAAATATTACGTGTGGATAATATATGCGCGGATTGGTGGTATTGTGATGAATATTAAACATTAGTGGTGTTTTACATTCCTAATGCAGTTGTTTACTTTAGAATTCGATCAATTTGGCTAAATTTGAAAACACAGCTTTGTATAAAATGTCGTTAATTAATTACTGTCGGACATCGTCTCCCCAATTGTTTGCCCACTGTTGCTGCTCGCTGCCTGCCACCGCCGCCAGTCACCTCCATCACGGACCACCTCTGTTGGCCATCAACATGTGTCGTTCGTCACGACCAGCTGCCTCCAATGACAACTGACGTTATTCTCCAACATCTCATTATAGTGGGATTTAGTTTGCTTACTATGAACTCGCGTGATTGGTTTTCTAATATTTATGAATATATTAATTATTATAGAAGTATTATCATGCATATTCAATAAGCCTCTAATGAAAAGCGATTATTAGAGTCGTATAATTATCTAAAAATGGATCGAGAAGTTAAAATCAAGAACACCTAACACATTATTTTAGAGTCATGACTAAAAAAATGAAGAGATTTTTAAAACTATTAAAGGAATGCTATCATATCTTTAATATATTTATACACAAAAAAAATATGCCCATAAGAATCACTTTACTCTTAATGATGTTTACTATATATATATATATATATATATATATATATATATATATATATATAAAGTTAATAATTTTTTAAACCACATTGAGTGAATTATCTTTATTTTCAATGCTTCTAATCCAATTCATGATATATCCTTTTTAAATATTTTTTTATTTAAATCATCATGCATTTTATATTAAATTTCAATAGAGTTTTTTTAAATAGAAGTAATATTATCTTATATTATTCACTAAAAATATTTTATGAGGACAAGCAATTGATTGGGTCTCCTTTTACATGTATCTCACTTATGTTCCTACACTTTAAACATCCAAAATAAATGCATATAAGAAAATATGACATGTTATGAGTGGATTGCTTCACTAGAAAGACTTTGAGGACAAAAGTCTTAAATGAAGATCTTACTTAAAAATAAAGTCAAGTCTAAGAAATATAGATTATTTAAAGAACATTATAAAAAAAACTTAGAATATAAAAACCTCATAAAATACAAATCATCCAAATCTTAAGCTGAAAGCTTTAAGAGATACAACAACAGCAACAACAAGCCTTAAGAAATGCAAGCTACTAAAAATTGTTACGAGGAAAATATCTCAGAAAATATATGTTATCTAAACACCTAAAATAATATAGTTCTCAAATGACACACATTTTTCAAAAAATATTTAAAGATAAAAATCTTAGAATGTCAGAGTTATCCAAACCTTAGAAGATAATTGTTCAAGGTACTACATATTCTGCAAAAATATCAAAATCAACAAGTCATATGATTTGCTTGTACTATAATGACCTGACCTGCAAAATGTAAACTTTAGAAGGTACATAATTTTTTGGTCTTATCAATGTAAATATACATTAAATTTTATTACATGTTTTTTATACTTTTAAAAAATATCAAAATAAACAAAAATTTTAATTTATTTAAAATATCATTAGGATAAAACCTTGGAATAGACCTGCTATGCTTCAATCAGCAGGCAACATCTTTTTGTTCCAAACTTAAATATTTAGTCACTATACAATAGATTTATAGCTGATATGAAGGTTTCAAGCGCATCTTAACAATATATAATGGACTCATTTTTCCAAGAAACATAAAATCTCATTGTTCTAAAGCATTCTTACTTAAAGACTATCAATGATTAGAATATTGAAATTTTCCAAAGTTGCATATTGATATATGAAAAAAATATAAATCTAATGTTTAGACAAATAAGAATTGACATTTTAATATTATATAAACAATTATTGGATTAACGTGCTCTTAATATACTATTCATCATGATCATCAGAGATCTTTAAGAGAATCTTACAATCTCCAATCTTCAAACTCTATCCTTGTAATTTATTGGCTCCAATACATCTTGAATGATTTCATTGACATCGTAGTCAACATCAATAGTGACCCCCAATATTTACATTAATCTTATCAATTGATTCCATCTTTGTCGGTGTGTAACATGCTCGCACACACACACACACANGTCAACATCAATAGTGACCCCCAATATTTACATTAATCTTATCAATTGATTCCATCTTTGTCGGTGTGTAACATGCTCGCACACACACACACACATTTACATAATAAAAACTATGCCTAAAAAATAGACTATTAAATATTTTGAGCAACATTAAATACAATGAAAAAATCATTTATTTGAAGCTTCAATAACATTTTTAACATTATTAATGATAACAAGAATCATTTAACATAAAATAAAATATTTGAATGAGGCTGATCCAATGGCACTGAAAGTGATTATATTCAACTCCAGATATGTAGATATAAAACAGTTAAAGTATTGTTGAAAAAATATATCCATTAAGCCCGTCCTGTGAGTATCCCTCAGAAGTGACTGACCGTCAAGTCATCAACCATCATTAGAAAATAAGATTTATATCCATGTCTCTTTACGAGTCGTCTGGCATAAACATGACGCCATCTCGTATCAATTGACACTTTGTAGGTAGATTTTGTATGATACTATAAACTTTTAATATTTCATCTACACAACACGATGGTGGGGGGACAAGCCATCTCGAGTAGGGGTGTAAACGAACCGAACACGAACGAACAAAGCTAGTGTTTGTGCTCGGTGTTATGTTAACTTTGAAATTTATAACGATCGACTACGAAGCGAATAAATATAGCACGAGAAAATTCACACCAAAAACACACAGATTTACGTGGTTCGGCAAATTGCCTACATCCACGGAGTTGCAGAGGATTTTACTAATTGAGGAATTTACACCGTTTGAACACAATAATAATTGCAGGAGAAAGTCTCTCACTTTCTCACTCTATCTTTTTTTCTCTACACCGAGATACACCGAAGAGCACACCTTGCGATTCTACTGATTCGTATCCTTCAGCCTGTAAGTCTTCTTCCCTGTGCTTTGCGATACTTCCTTCACCAGCAAACCAACGCAGAACAGAAGAAGAATGAGGGAGAGCCGAAGAGAAGAGCTCGGTTTAGGTCCTGCGACGGGAACGACGACGGGAATGGCGACAGGAACGGTTGCGGGAACGGCGACTGGAACGGCGGCACGAAGCAAAGAGAATGGCGACGCGGAACTTCGGCGGGGAACGGCTGGGAGATCGCGAGAAGAATAGGGTGTGGCTTTGGGAGGGCAAAACCAATTTCGCTTGGCTGGTTTTCTTGTAACCGAGTAGAAGCAGTTTCCTTTTTTTTTTTTTGATAATGGTGGCGGGAGTAGTTACAGAAAATGGCAAACAAAGACATGTATATATAAATATATATTAAAACTAGGCTCCACACTTAACATTCGGTTCGTTTGTAATATAGTTTGTTTCAAATATGCTCATGTTCGAAATTGTTCGTGAAGTACTTATTCATGTTCGGTTCGGATTGTTCGAATTGTTCGATATGTTCAAATTATTTGAGTTGTTTGAAATGTTCGAATCGTTCACATTGTTTGAATCGTTTGAATTATTTGAAATGTTTAAATCGTTCGAAATTGTTCAAACTTGATTGAAATTGTTTAAATTGTTCTGAAATCAAAATATTATAAATGTAAAAATAAAATTTTAGAAGTTAGAAATGTAAATACATAAAAAATTGTAGATGTTCACAATTTTAACATATGAGAGCACCTCATATCAAACAAAATAAATGGAAAAAAAATATAATTTAGGCCTGAAGAAGGCATGCCCATCAATAAAAAGCCATAAAAAGGTTGCTAAGAGGAAATTTCAGGAATGCATTTTAAATTCTCAGCCTAATTCATTAAGATTTTCAAAACATAGTGCTTGCTGTCCTTCCATACAAGTATACAACCTATCGAAATCAACCTAATAATGTCAAAAAGTGTATATATTACCATATAAATGAAAATTTAGAGATCCATTGCATGCATATTCATAAACAAGTAGCTTTCTAAAACACCATATAAACAAAGCTAGTTTATTTGCGCAATTGCAAATTTGCAACCAGCTGGCCATCAACTAAAACACCTTGTAAACAAAGCCAAAGCCATCATGAATCACACAATTTCTTGTCCATCTTCTAAAAGACCCTGCAAATTTCAAGATTTAAGCAACATAAAAAAATTGCACATTTACATCTTCAAAGTGCAACTTTAGATTGAAAACAATATGTTTTAAGAAATTAAATATTAGAAAAAGATATACCTTATAAACAGAGCCAAATCCTCCCTCTCCAAGCTTTTTTTCATTAGAGAGTTATTTGTAGCATTCTCAATTGCAAACATATCAAATGCTAGAAGTTCCACCTCTTTTCCTCGGATCTCCTTGAAATACACATCTCCTAAACCGCAAAACATGGCTTAAAATAGTTAAATGTAACTACCATATGTAACTTAATTCCAAAAAATTAACATATATGAAGGACAAATAGACATCTCATATATTCATATTCTGACAATGACTCCTCAATCAAAATCTTCTTAACATGCAAAAACTGTAGGTAAAAATATATTTGAAGTATGATATATAATGTCAGAGATCTTCTTTGTAACATTATTGAAAACTGAAAGAAACTTTCTGATTTTCTCATATTTCACCTATTCTGAATTAAAAGACAACAATTTGTAGTTGCTATCTCTAATAGCGTAGTGATGAAAAACAGTTCGATAGAAGAATGCAGACTCTAACATGTTGAAAGTTGAGTTCCATCTAGTAGAAACATCAATGCATAGTGACATTGTAGTTGCAACTCCTAATTATTTTGCCACTTCTACAAACTTATGTAATCTTGCAGGAGATTTTTTCAGATACTTAATTGATTCCCTAATATTTTGGATGATTTCATGCACCTCTTTTAGACCATATTGGACAATTATATTGAGAATATGTGCACAACATCTTACATGGAAAAAAAGATCATGAAAGTGCAACTTTCCCATGATTCAAAATTCGCTTTTAAGGAACTAGCTGCTACATCATGAATTGCAACTGGAAATTATTCACTACTTGATGCAGATTGAGAATGTTCAATATTTGACATTCTAAATAACTACATACAAAAATATAATATCATATTAGATTTCAATCATTTCATACATAAATGTGCTTCCAAAGAAAAATAAGTTTAAATATGCAAAGATTTGTTTCCGCTTAACATGCTTTCTAACAAAAATTATACTTCAAAGATATCATTTTTGTTTCAAATAAAAAGACAAGTAAGCAGGAAGAAGGGCAACATTCCATAAAAATAGGTAGACTGCCTTGTTGTAAACAATTAATTAAAATTAGTGAAATCAAACATCTATAAAAAAAAGGATTGTTCTTCATGGATACCTTCCCTCCCCACAATAAAAGACACATGGTTACTGGATATGTCTATTTTTACATATATGAAGGACAGATAGGAATCAAACTTTTTTGAAAAAAAAAACAATGATAGAAGGTTCAAAGTAAAATTCTAATACTAAAAATTCAAAGTAAAAGTCATCGTCTAGATAAATTAAACATGTTACAGAATACCACGTGATTATCCATCGGGTATAATATACATTGTTTTCTTTGATCATGCCACACAGTTTTGTGCTATGATGTAGAAATAAAGTCACGTTTACAAAGATGAAATATTTCACCATTGCATGAACAATGGTTGTGAAGCTGTGGATGGATACATCCAAAACCAAAAAAATTGTTGTGATTTCCAACATATATCAAAATTGCGTTGAAAGGTAATGTGGTATTGAAACACTCTTCCAAAAACAATGAAATTTGATAAATAATAACCTCTTTCTACAATGTTATAAGCTTAAATTTCACAATCATCTACGTAGGTCTCTGACAATGGATGTCTATCCAAGCACCAATTGCTTAAAAAAGTTTATTAAACAATGTTTATATAGATGTAGGTTTCCCTTGGACTCCACGACAGTCATTTGAATCAAAAAATATATAAAAAATTAACAATAGGATCTTTTAATCTTTAAACCAAACGCTTAGGGCTTGTTTGTGATTACTTTTATTTTTTTTATTTTTTTATTTTTGTAAAAATATAAAAAAAACAACACAAAAATAAAAAAAATATATAAAAAAAAAACTAAAATTGATCATAAATGGCCCCTTAGGTAATAAGAAAATCAATAAGCTTTTGGATGCAGATCATTGTTATAGCAGATAAAACCCAACAAATTAGGAGTAGATACTGGAAATATGACATCATAGTAACAAATATGAAGACTTAGGGTCTGTTTGGGGCAGCCGCAGCTTATTGAATAATTTGTTGATAAACTGATTACAAATAATTTTCTGATAAGCTAGGTGCGGTGACTATTACAAATTTTTATTTTTTTGGAAAATCCAGACTACTGCCAGAAAGCTGTCACTGCACCTAGATTGGTGTGACGTGAAAACGTTGTTTTCAATATTTTGAAAATGCATAAGCTGCCAAAACACAGTTTATCCAAATAGGTCAGACACATTTTCAAAACGTCACCGCATCAAATAAGCAGCCCCAAACAGAGCCTTACAGTTCCAACAGTTGACTTCGAAGACAAGAATATGTGATGCTTTAATCTCAATAAGCCAAACTCACAAACCTGAAAAAAGATTATAATGAGTACTATATTCTGGGAAAGAGCCAGTAAATTAAATAACGCATAAATGCACAACAAAGGTAGCAAAGCTTGATGAGGAAACCCAAACATAGGTGTTGCATAAATTATTTGGAACATATCCAACTATTGTATTAAAATCATACAATTATATCTAGGTAACTACATAGAGGAGAACCAATTTATTTGAAATAGGATGACAACTCACTCTGAAGAATGTCTGTAAAGCTTTAGAAATTCTTGGGGGAAGTTTCTGAATATAGCGGAGAAGAAGTCGGAGACCATTGCAGAGAATAATGATTCAGTCCCCCCAATTGATCTACAAAAATAATAATATAATTTCAATGACATATATATGAAAAAGCAGCAATGAGATTTCAAATGTTTAGGAGTTAAGAAGAAATAAACCTAAAAAATACTCAAAGATGACACTTAGGTTTCACTCCAAAGACCTAGGTTTCACTAAAAAAAGAAGACAAACAGATAGATTTAACATAGGTTTCACTCAAAGAAATAAAACTATAGTCAATATGAAGATAAATAGATCTACATTTAACCTGTTTTACTCAAAAAAGAAGAAACTAACCTAAAAAATGTTGTGAAAATTTAACCTAAGAGGCAGACATGAAGATAAACTTGAAATGTTAAAGAAAGTATACTAAAAAATGACGTCTCAGTGGCCTTACAAGCAACGAAGCAAGAATATCGAGCACAGAAGCAAGAATACCGAGTAGTCGATCCAACGCCGACTCACCGAGGATAAATGGAAGACAAGTATAAGTAGAGATTAGAGAACGAGCACATTCATTCAACCCTAACTCTCGACGACAAAGCTTTTCGCAGTTTTGAGGCAAAAAAAAGAGCGGTTTTGAGGCGAAGAGAAGAGAGCCTGCCGAAATTTTTTTTAGAGAGGAAACACCGAAAGGAGGCCCAAGAAACGAACAGAGGAACAATAATGCTTTAGGGATTCGGGTTTGTAATATATATTAATATATATAAATAATATTTTATATTAATTATATAACTTATATTATATAACTAATACAATTTATTAATATATTATTATTATTATTATTATTTTATTATATATTATAATTTATAGAATTTAATTTTTAAAATTTGATAAATTTTTAGTATATATAATATAATTATTTAAATTTTTCATAAATTATATATATATAACTATTTAAATTATTTTATATTTTGAACAAAAACAAATTGAATACGAACAAACGGGTCATTGTTCGTGTTCGGTTTGTTTAACAAACCGAACAAAAAAAAATTGTTCGTGTTCGTATCATTTACTTATCGAACAAATCAAACACGATCACCTTCACGAACCGAACGCGAACTGTTCGTGAACTACGAGCTTTTCTGACAGCCCTAATCCCAAGTCATATAAATAGATATGATCTCCCATCTTCTAGGAGAGCTTTTCTAGAATCATTTTCAAACGAGGAGAATTAGGGCTTTCTCAGCACACATCCGTCCTCTTATACAATTCCCTTCACAAGTCCTCCCTAGGTCGTATGATCCGACGAACAATACTGTCTAACACCTAAACATTAGTTTTTACATTTATGCCCCCAAAATATTTAAAACCATATTAAAAATTTCACCATTTCAATGATAAATATGTAAATACATAGAAATTGGGTGGTATGCATGTAAATCTAATTTTTTTTTCCTTTAATTTTAATAAAATCCATTTATCTAAATTTGGGATGAAAAGGATCGTCTGGCTAACCTTGCTTCACGCCATCTAGTTTGTACAAACCTACAATTTCTTCCAATCATGTCGGGCAATAATTTAATTTATATTTTAATAATTAATTTTATATATTTGAGAAAAAAAAACACCCTTATTTTTTGGGGTATTTACATACATACCAAAAAATTCTTATGTATTTATAAATCAAACTATGGATGTCAAGTTGGCTCTTTGTTCGTGAATAGCTCGTGTTTGGCTGTTGAAACTGCTCATATTTGACACAATACATATTAAACAATTTATCTCATCTCATTTTACCAAAATCTCATTGTAGTGGAAAGAATGTTTTTTCACATAAGAAATCATTGACTAATCTCAGGTTTAGTCCCTAAATCATGGCTAGACTATGAAGATAGTGACTCACACTTCAGAGCTCACACTTCCCTTCATCTGAAGACAAACTCTCGCTTTAGTTTTTAAACACTAAGACCAAATTGAGGATTTCAATCGAATACAAATAAAATATTTGTATTAGAACAAATAAAATGAGGCGAACACGAACAAATTTTTAAAGTCGAAATATAAAGGAGTCGAATACGAATAAATTTTTTTTTGCTTGTGTTCGGCTTGAATTGACTCAAAAAGAAATAAACAAATATATTTACATACATACCATCAAATTCTTATATCACATAATAAATATATTTTTATTTTGGACATTTACATACATACGACGTTTTTTTTTGGGTGCGGCGGTGTTATTTGTTTGTTTTGACTGCAATAACATCATAATAATAACATAATAACACCACAATAACACAATAAATTTACTTGAACAACACTGATGCTGAATACACATCGATAATACCGCTTGTTACAACAAATAATACCACAATAATATCACAATAACACTGCAATAGCAGCACAAATTAACTCGAATAACATCCTAGCCAGAATATACCAATAACACCGCAAGTTTCCTCAAATAACATCGAAGAACACCACAATAACACCGCCTCTAAAAAACACTCTAATAACTCAAGATTTTCCTCAAATAACATCGCGAAGTCTGTGACAACGGTGTTTTTGGAGTGTTATTTGCGGTGTTATTGTAATGTTATTTGCAATGTTTGATGGGATATTACAATGTTATTACCACAAAAAAAACACACACACACACAAATAACACTGCTGCAACAATTAACATTAATTTCGTGTTGAACACGAACAATAATATGTTATTCGAGCCAAACACGAGCACAATTCACGAGTTATTTCGAACTCTAGCCAAATTCGAATAGGCCGAGTCCGAGCTCCCTCGCTCTTTTACAGCCAGAAATCGAGCTTACCCTCCCCTTGGTTATGAAAAATTATTACGGCCATCGCCCCTACGCAGCTCGACGTCCGGACGACGGACATAATAATCTCTCCTTGGTTAGAGCAAACCAAAATTTACTTTTTACACTTAATACCATCTAAATCTTTCCTATAGCATAACAAAAATATGGCCTTTTTAATTTTTATTATGTATGTAAAAATTAAAGTTTAGGTGGACGATATGTAAATGTTAGAAATGAAGTGGTATGGATGCAAATCTTCCTTTTCGGCACCCCTTCTTTTTAACGTGCGCGTAAACGGAGAACTATAAAATTCTCTGATGCCATTGCTATCTTTCTTTGAAGCAATGGATTCCTTCTCCCTGGATTAGCAGCACTCCGATACGGAAACCCTAGAAATCCCGGTGTTGCTTCTAGCTCAGAGTTTCAATTCATTATATTACTGGGTCTTGTGTTTAGATCCGGTGGCCTTATTTTCTAATCGGTCTAGAGAAGCCCTAGGTTTTGATATCTCTTACTCATTTCGGGAGATGAGTTCTTCGATGGATGCTGCGTCATCTTCTTCGGCCGATGATGTCGATGCCTCAATCATAGGTAGCGGATCTTTTTCTCTATGTCATATATTTTTTTTAACTTTTATGTACATATAAGATTTGGCGTGCTTCTTTGTTAATACGCTAGCCGGGCATTCGAATCTGCGTATGGATTGATATATGTTTTATGTTATGCAGTGGAAAAATTTTATGGCAGGTTGCAGTTTGAATGCTCTTTAGGATAAGATGATAATAATGAACTATAGCGATGAGATGTTTGTGGAAGGTTTTAAACTGCTGCTGTTAATGCTATGGGTTAGGGTATATTGTAATTTCATTATAGAAAAGATGGAAGAAATCAGCTTTCCTGTTGGACTACGGGTCCAAAATTGGGATTTTTGTTCTATATATTTTTGGCGCTATGTATGCCCTCAGGTTTTAGTGCTAAAGGAAGAGGGGAAGGAAGATTGGGGTTGCAGATAGTTACTAAAATTATAGAAGGTTAATTTAAAGTAGGATGTTTGAATTAGTCATGAAAGAAGTATTGAGAGATGAAATTGATGGCAAGGAACTAGAGATCATTTTCGTAGTCATATAGCACAAAAGTGCATATATTCCCCTTGATTTGTCATAAAATTTAGGATAAATTTGTGCAAGGCGTTTAAAATTGTCATTTAATGTTTTAATTCATTCTTACTGTTTACTTTGTCAGCTCCAGAGAGGAATTATTTTTCCAAAGTCTCCCACTCTTTTTTAAAATTTTATACAAAGATGGTATCCACTCTAAATATTTTAACTATTGCATAAGATGTTCAGAAGTGCAGTGTTTTCCCAACTCTATGTTGGGAACCCTAGCCTTTGTGATCAACCATGTGATCTACTGGAATGGTAGATAAAGATCTTTTGTTATGTTTTTTTTTTTTTTTTCCGTTTGTTGTATTCTCTATCATCAATTTGATATTTTCTAGCATTAGCAAATCAGTATTTTCGGGGTTATATGTAACACAGCACATATTGAAATCGATTTTGTGTAGTTTTCAAGCTATTTTTCGAAATTTCGGACAAAGTCGTGGAGCATACTTATATTAACATGTCTATTTTGAACATCCTAAAAAATAATGTTTTTTCAATTATCACGATGGCGCTGCATGAAATAGTATACACAGTTACAATGGTTAAGAGCAAGTCAAATGCTTGAAATTTGAGCCAGATCAGGCACATCTATTGGGATGGGGCTGTTGGGCATGCTTATTTATTTATTTATTTTTTGAAATTCTTAAATCAACAAAGCATTAGCTGGCTTTTGTAGACAGATAGAAGAAGGTGCAGCAACGGAGTAATTTACTGCTTTTTTCTTTTTGACTTTAAGGAAAAAAAATGAAACTTGGATCTCCACATTGAACTTCTATTTTTAAGATTTTGGACTAGGTTTTGTGTATATGAAGCATGCGAAAAAGTTCATATTTTGAATAGCATTTTCTCTTGTTATTTTAATTCATCTTTGTGATTGAATGCTGATTGAATATGGATCTCTCAAGTGTAATGCAAGTGTTTAATACTAATTTTCTTTGGAAAGTTATCTTCATGTAATGAATTTCTAATTTTAGTGATTTTTTTTTGTTATTTTTCATTTATGATCTGCACAATTGATTTAATGTCATGTTTGAATGCGTTTACAATTACTACAGTCTAAAATTTTCATTTTTTTTCATTTCTAATTGTCACAAAATTTTCATTGATTTTGAATTTCTCGATCAAATTTCTAATTGGTAACCATTAAAATATTGTTTGGGGCGACTATTTGATGTTTTTGATTTTTTTTTTGGGAAAAAAACAAAAAGGGATAAATTTTTCTCTGAAATAAAATTTTGTTGATTTTGAAATAGATTTTTTGCGCTTGATCCATTGCATCTCACCTTAGATTTACATTTCACTATTTTAACTTAGACTCTAGGACACCCACATCATTTTATTATAAGATTTATAGCTAGTTGTATTGTTTCTTGTGTCAATTTCATTCTTTGTAGCATTTTTCATACTAGCATATATATTCTAGCAATACCTTTCCCAATTATTTTGAAAGGACAACTTTAAGTCCTTTGTAAGCAATGAAGAATACTTCATTTTCTCTTTTTGTATTTTGATTATAAAATGAGGTATTTACATGCTAACTTCTAAAAATAAAATTACATGAGTTACCTTTTAATCCTATTCAAGGACTAATATTTCATATTGAGAAAGTGAGGAACTTATAAATTAAGATGCGACCGGGAGTTAGGCCCATCAAAATTAACATTTTCTTTTTTTTTTGGCTTTAAAGTTGCCTCATAGATTTATAGATTTGAAGTTTCTGCAATGATATATTCTATTTAATTTTTTTCAAAGCTTTTGGTTTGGAATTCTAAGGTTGAAGTTTCTTAAATCAAACTAAATGAGTGGAACTTCAACATGTATTAAGTTATTAAATCTTGCGGTCCACTTGTGCCCCCGCCACCACCCTTCCCCCCCCCCCCCCCCCCCCCCCCCCCCACACACACACACACACACTCTTATATGAAAAATGAAAATGCATGACTTCTTTTTGGCTAGCTAACATATATCTAGATGAAGTGCATATAATCAGGCATAGAAGATCAAATTTTCTGACACAAACTTTTCTAGACAATATTTGCCACTTTAATTGAAAATAGAAAAAAAATCCACACAAATACCAAATTTATACCTGTCTAATGAAAAAAAAAAATCGCGAGTACCATCCATTATCTCTTATATCAAAGAGTTTGCCCTTTTCTATGTCTCTCTATAATTGGCGCTGTACCCCTTTTAATATATAATATGTAGATAAGTTATTATCCTCTAAAAAACGTACGATAAATAAATTAAAATTAGTGATTTAAATTAGAACAAAGGAAAGAAGCCACGAAATAAAAAATGTTCCTTCTGTTGGTATGAGATCACTTCTCCCGACAACCTATAGTTTCAATTGTACAAAGCTAGAATGATTCATACCTAACAAGAATTTCAAGCAAAGAGGAAAATAATATATAATCACATTAGAATAGTAATTAGGGCTGTCAAAACAACTCGTTTTTCGT
>NEWO01000162.1:932673-966859 GCA_003013225.1 Phalaenopsis aphrodite | reverse complement strand
ATATATATATATATATATATATATATATATATATATATATATATATATATATATTTGATGAGTAGTATTTTAAAAAAACTTAATTGACTACAAGACTATAAAGATTTATGATAAATTATAAGTATTAATTAAGAAAATAGAATAAAAATTATTAAATATATTCAAATGATGTTTTAATATAGACAATAATTTTTAAATTTTGCCCCAATCCTTAATATCTCATGGCTACCTGATTAGAGTTGTTAAAATGACTCTTTATTCGTGAACGGCTCGTGTTCGACTCACAAAGTAAATGAGCCGAACACGAACACATTTTTTAAGCTCGAAATATAAACGAGCCGAACACGAGCTGACCCTGAGCTCGTTTACTCCCCTAATAGTAATGAGAGTAATTTTCAATTTTCTTAAACAATCTTGTGATCACAAGCCGCTCAATGTAATAAAAAATAAAAATGATAATTTTATCTCATTTTTGAGAAATATGTAGGGAATGCAAGCAGTAAATGAAAATTTTATATAAGGAAACTACGCGGTAAATGGTAGGTGCATGCAAGCCATGGGGGAGATTAGAGGGAGTAGCAAGTTATGATACCTACATTATCCAAAATCTTTAATCGATGGTCACAAGTCTTGAATTTACAAAGGAGGTAGCCAACGTAGAGTTTTATATCAATGCCCTCAACTTAAAAGAAACTCGATGCAACAAATTGCTCAAATAATGTTTACCATATAGATTTGACTTTAACTTTTGTATTCTCTGAAGAAATTAGTGAATCATCATGTACAAGTTTGTTTTGCTACCTCAAAAGAAACTTCTGATATACATAACACGAGGAATTTGAGAACTGTGTGGATGATGATATGAATTTGAATTCAGGAGGAGAGATTGAAAGGGAGAAGAATCCAAAAAATTGGTGTTTGTTTCATTATATAAAATCAAATTGGATTTAGATTAAACCAAACTTTTAATTCTTCAAACTTTGTGAGTATTCATCCGAGTTTGTATGACTTTTTATGATCTATATTTTCTAGTAGTTAATTTATTAAGGAATATTGTTGTATTCTTTCAAAGTTTAGACAAACCTTCATCTTATTATCCAATTTGAATTATATCTATCTTGAATTCACATCATCAGTAAGCTCAAATTTTCCATAATGACAAATACATTTGTGGAAGATAGTTTCTTATCTTGTCACTTCCCACATAAATTTCATTAGATTGAAACTTTAATTGTTTAACTTTTAATTTCATACTTTTCTAGACTGTAGCCTAGATTGATATGCCTCAATTTTGATTTTTGGAATGATGCTTTAGCTTCATAATCGTCATCAAACTCAATACCAATGTACATTTTATATGAAATTGACTGAAGAGTTGGAGTTTCGTCAATTTTGGCATTATGGTTGCTCTTTCTCATCTTTTTGGTCTCTCCCACCCTTGTGGCTCCCATCCTACCTTTTTTTAAGGGATAAGGTGATCTCTTAGAACTTCTAAAAGTTAAATTTTCTTTCTTGGCAATGATGGTAAGGCATCTTGTTCATGCAACCATGTAAATGACAAATGAATGATCCTAATGATGTAATTCAAAAAAAAAAAAATGATAAAATTTTTATATGCTTTCTAATGAATGCTAATGAGTACATTATAACTAATTAACAAAACGATGATGAAAATTAACAAAACGATGATGAAGAAAAACTAAAATTAATGTATTAAGTTTCTCAAAGTTTTATTTTGATAATGGTTGAATCAAACAACTATGATATATCTATTTGGACAAACAATCTTTTCAAATAAAACTTAGTCAAGTACCTTGAGAATTAATCATTATGAATCTTGCACTTTTGCTTTTAATAAAACATATTTGAATTTATTATTTTGTCGAAGGTGGTTATCATGAGTATGTTGTTGCAAATTTATTTGCTCAAATAGGATTTTTTTTATGGAATTTTAAATTAAGGAATCAGCAACAAAAAATAAAATTTATATAATTGATTGATTTATATTGTGTTAAGTTTAATAGATGTTTTATTCGACGTGAATTATTGGTTTCTTCAATTGTTTCATCAATCTCTAACCTCAAGAAGTATAATTTGTTCAATTTTATATTCAGACATATATTCAATCGCCATTAGATGTTAATTTTCATGTCATTTTATGTTTAATTTTGGCTGAAAGTTATATTATAACTTTTGTTCAAATTTAGGTTCAGATTTATGAACATGTTCTAATGTAAGTATTGATTTAGATAAAAAAAAAATCATATTGCACATATAAATATTCTTATGCATCTAAACCATAAGATTCAGGTTAGATTTAAGATGACATTTTTTTTGGGTCGTTATTAGTTTGGTTAGCTCCAGTTTAGTTGGTAATAGTATTTCCTTGGAAGTGTTAATCATAATTAATATAGTCTTATTAAAACTTTAGTAATATTCCTCAACACCAAACTTCTATATTAAGCCTCTTGTAGTTTTTATTTTTTTATGAATTTTAATTTAATTGTTTTTTAATTTGTTGGTTAAGACCATTAATGAAATAATTAACGTAGTAATCTAGAGGCAAATACTACTTAGCTATATGATCTTTAAATGCTATATAATATTTAAACACAATATAGTCATCATGTTTAAATATCTCAAGTTGATCATGCATTGAGTCCTGATATTTACTAAATGATAAATATTTTTCTTTAATGTTATGTTTTAGCAACTCTTTGCTAGTATTATTTAGCTTGTTCAATTAATTTTACATAGCAATTCAACTCTTTATGAATCAAACATCATTACTTTAAAAGAATCTTCTAAGCTATTGATCTAGTTTGTAGGTTTTCTCAGATTATTTCTTTTATCAATTTTTGGATTATAATTTTGGATCTCAAAGTAATATTGTTGAATTTGCCTAAAAGCATGGCTTAAATAGTTTTATTTAATTGTGTTATTTTATTGTTTTATTAATTGACATAGTTATCTACTTTTCATGCTTTATACTGGACATTATGACACAACGTTAACATTTGATATCAAACTCGATGTAGGGCGTGCTAAAGTTTAGAATTTCCTAATGCAAACTAAAGATGAAGTGCACAAAATGATGCACACAAGGTTAAATTCCTTGTCACAAACTTATAATTTAGACAACTATTCACCACTCCCAAATGACAATTTGACAACTATATGATATAAATCTTGTATTGAAATATAAGATCATAAAAGAATCATATGTTTGATTGCAAAATAGCACCACAGCAAAAATATCAATTTTCATTATATTGATAATATTCAATTACATAGGCAGGTTAATAGTTAAAATTAAAGTATTAAAATCAAACAAAGTAAAGAAAGTACAAAATAACAGTCCAGGCCTCCGCAATACAAGGAAATAACTTCCCTCATTCACATTTTTTTAATAATACAACATTTGGAAGAATCACATTCAACCCTCTCAAAGTTAAGGGGGAAATAATATGTAATCAAAATAGAATATTAATTAAACCTATTAGAAAAAATGATATCACTTAAGAATTGAATTAAAGTAAAAAGGTTGTTGAATAGGAGATGTTATCGCTTTTAAAGTTAGTTATCAGGCATGCTACAAATTTTATAAATACTATTGAAATACTCTGAGAGAACCATCTACTCAATGTTTAAAATTGCGTAATTGGTTATTGAGGTGTTTTTCTTTCGTGAGGCGAGGCATAAGCCTTGATGCAGTTTAAGGTGTAGTTTCATTGTTTGAAATTAAGTCAAAATAATGGGGTAAAAATGATATATTATATATTAAAGAAATATAGATATATTATATATTAAAGAAATATATTAATATTCTAGCATGATAAAAAGTGAGAAATTGTTTTATATAAATTAAGAAATTACGTAAGTTGTAAAATATCATATTATAACCTGCACAAGTAAAAATAGTGTAAACATCAACTGGTTAAGTCATCAAACTAACATAAAACATGAAATGAAAGTAATATAAAATATCAAAGTAAGATATAAGATGAGTTAAACATAGTAGGCTTCTATCACTTATTGTTCAATCAATATAAAACATTCATAAATCTAAATAAGAACATAATATATAAGCATAAGTTGGAGTTGCAGGAGATGGTGGTAGCAACAAGAGTTACTAACGATGGTGGTGGTAGTAAGAGCAACAAATTATGGTAGCTATAACAGGAGCAATAGGCTTATAACAAAAGAACCAGGCGATCGTTGTAGTGGAAATGACAAGAGCGGTGGCAATGCTAGCGGTGGAAGCAGCGGCGACAATGCAGGCTGTGCAGGTACAACTGGCGATGATGCTTGGAAGCTTGACTAAGGAGAGGGGAGTTCTTGCACATGAGAGTGTGTTTTCGATTCATATTTAAACTGTCTTAATGTTGGAGGAGAAAATCCTAAGCGCGAGAGGTGCACAGGCGCACCTCAACCAATTGAGGCATACGATTTGCCCGAGCTGCTCGAGGCATACGTCCGAAAGCATTTTTCTTCATAATTGCGCTGAGATAGGCTTTAGGGTGCACCACAGTTGCGCAATTTTAAACAAGGCATCTACTACATCAATTTTTTAGTTTCATATTTTGCCACAACTAATTTTTTTAATCAAAATAAATCTCTAGTAAAACTCCATGCCTTGTATTTAATTCATAAATTAAACATGTAGATTTTCTCAGAGCAGTATAAAAAGGACGGATCGACAAATTTATGGATTTAAAGAATTGGAGGAGGAAAACAAGCCATACCACTAGAAGAAAATGACCTTGATCCATGAAGGAATTTATCGGCAAAGTGATTGTCTTTAATTAAAACATATTTGCTCGCATTCAAGTTAAAAGAATGATTATGAACCAAAATTCACAAACAATGGTATGATAGGAAAAGAAATAACTTCCAAAATTAAACAAGTTGAGATAAAGTAAATTTTCGAAGTTAAAAGTATTTTCTTTTGCCTCTTAAGTAATTGAAAAATAAAAAGATTGCAAGTAAATTATGAAATAGAGCCATAAAAAAGGCTAAACAAGGAAGTTAAAATTATTAATCAGAGTTTTTATGCTCAAATAGGTTTGGCTTATCATTCCAAAATGATCTCATGGCGTATATAAGCTTCATATAGATTTTTAGGTATTTTCAATTCTACTTGTGGAGTTAAGACAAAGTTATATAATTGTCACCATTCATAATTGGGTTGAACTCTTGGTTTTCTCTCGAATCTTTTATATTCTTCATAAATGCATGATCTACTTATAATACATTTATAAAAACCACTAGTTGCTTTTGATTTTAACTCTTGAAATTCAACAAAAATTATATAAGGATATCCTAACAAAAGATGTGTCAGGATGGACTTCAAAACCCTTGGATATGTTAATATTTTGAATGCCATTAATATCATCGCAAATATATGGGCTTTTAAGATATTGCATTAGGATATCTCAACACAATCTTTTTTCCTTAAAATCATGAGAATTCCATATACCTTTTAAAGTAACGTAGATAATGAATAATTGAGATTATTTTTCAAAATTAAAAGTTAGAATCATATATTTGTAAAATTACATGCCACCTTTTAAATAGCAGTATCGATAAGTTTCTCTCAAGGTACAATTACAAAGATAGAATTCCATATCCTGTATTCGAGAGATCCATGTAAATTCAAAGTTGCAGATGGAAAAATTAGTTAACGAAATGACATGATCTACAAAAACCATGTAGAACAAGGTCCGAGCAGAACAAGAAGAGCATGCAAGTCATGGGTGGAGATTGAAGGGAGTTGCAGGTCATTGTACCTAAATTACCCTAAATTCTCTATAGAAGACCACAAGTCACAAACTAGAAATAGAAGTGAAGAAACATCCTGTTCATCATCATTGATGTCATTAATATTTTATTGTTTTGAGCAGTATTCTAGTGATCAATATTCATGTATTCTTATATTATTTTATGGCTAATAAAATTGTGATTACTTTGTTTGCATGATGAATTTTCCAACAAAAAATGAATATAAGTTGTTCTGTTTGTCAGTTTTCCTTTTTCTTCCACTGAACATGCGTGGTTTTGCAGAGCTTCGTCAAAAATACCAAATGGAAGTTCAGAATTTGACGCTGACTACACAGCCATTTAAGACACTACTGTTTTTTTCTTTTGCCCTTGTCGCATATCTAAAGCAATTGCTTCTATACCTCTTCCGGAAAGGTGGCCTGGTTGTATTGTTCAGTGTATTTCTAGGGGCTTTTGGATTTCTTATTGCTGTTGATGGCTCACATGAGGTATCATCTTTTTTGAGTGGATTCACTACTTTAGTGGTTTTATTTTTGATTTTTCATGTTTTGGTTTCTTTCATTTGATCACGTATTTGGGTGCTCATTGTGCTGCCGTTTTGTTTAGCTGAAATTGAATTTTGTTTCAAGCATATAATTTATGGAAACTGCTGTGATTGCAAAGGTGGTATTTGAAATTATAGCAAATTTTTAATAGCTATTTCAAGCTAACTCATCTTTCAGCAGCTTTTTTTATTTGTTATTAACTTCACTAAATCTGGCATTTCTGGTGCAGCATGTTCAGGAATTCCTTAATTATTTCAGCTATGCATTGTGGTGGGTTGCACTTGGGGTGGCATCATCGATTGGACTTGGTAAGTTTACACTGATAGCTTCAGCTTTAGCATTCAATGAATTCGTGGTTATTATTATTATTATTTTTTTGTTTTGGAATATCAAAATGCTGATCCTCGTTTAATTTTTATTATACCCCCCAGTTCATTATGTAGCTTACATTAACACTTTTTTGGCAACTTGTTCTGAGAATTATAAGACTACTTATTTTGTTTAGCTGGTTGAGACATGACTCGTATTCTCGACTTAATTAAGAGATGGCTTGTGAGGTTGGGAAGCATAAACACAACTTGATATCTGTTTAAGCTTCCACAAGGATCCGTAACTTATTGATATATGAGTGAAGGAAAATATTGCAACGTCATGACCTTGAGCTTTGCTATTTAATATTTCTAGTAAGTCGCCATGGGAAAAACTCGAGAATGAGGGTAAGTGATTGTAGCAGGTAGATGGCTTGTCTTATGTATAAGTTTATTACCCTCAGAAACTTGCATTTCTATTCTTCTTCAAGTTCGATTGCAAAAGAAGATGGGATAGAAGCAATCAGAGTACCATTTTTTGGTAAAAGGGAAGAATTACGGCTTGCAAGTTTCACCTTCATAGTCGATGTATAGTTTTTCTTTCTGTCAACTTTTAAACTTATCCAATAATTATCTTATTAGTGTCACATGGTTTTCATTAAATATGTGAGATCTGATGTTCTTATTGTAATTGGAATCTGTCTTATGCCCGCCAGCACTTATACAAATACAAGGAAGTGCGACTCCGTCTTGTTGGTTTTTTTTTGGTTGTCTTCGTGAATCTTGATTAACTAGATTGACTTAGATTCTATTAAGGCTTTTATGGCCTGAAAGATAGTTTTTGCACTGTTAACTTCTGCTTGTAGATCTCGGTTAACTCAACTTGAGCATTCACTAGTTTAACTTAAAAAATTATACATGTTCTTTGTTGCTCAAATTTCTAAAGTGCTGACCATCTTCTCCTTTTTCTGTGCTATGATAGGGTCTGGCTTGCACACATTTGTTCTGTATTTGGGACCTCATATCGCTTTTTTCACCATAAAAGCCATGAAATGTGGACGAGTTGATTTTAAATCTGCTCCATATGATACCATACAATTCAATAAAAAGCCTTCATGGCTTGAAAATGATTGCTCAATCTATGGTCCTCCCATGTTTTCGTCATTACATGGTTCATTGGTTCGGGTTCCAATCAGTAGCATACTCCCTCAAGTTCAGCTAGAGGCCGTTCTTTGGGGCTTTGGAACAGCCCTTGGGGAGCTTCCTCCGTATTTTATCTCAAGAGCAGGTGCCTTCATTCTTTCATTTTGGAACTGCTCGACCTACATATTTTAAAGGAAAATTTGCATGCATACAACATGATTCTCATCTATTTAAATATCTAACACCCAAATTATGATATCTACACTTATAACACCTTGGTATCATAAACCTATGCATGAAAATGTGTATTTTACTTTTAAAAAAATATTGAAGGTGTTATTTTTGATATGATGTTAAAGATTTGAGTGGCATGCAAGTAAATATGAATGTTTTGGTGTTAGATATGTAAATATATAAGAATTCTATGGTCTGCTTGTAGATACCCCAATTTTAAAATACCTATTTAATTTATTTGAATGCATAGACTTGATTTTTTAATGATTACTCACACTATCCTTTTATATTCGGAAAACTCATTCTCCAGATTATTACTTCTAAATGTGATGAGCATCAAATGTAAGTTCAGGAATGAAAATGTTGATTTATATTCTAAGTAATTTTTTATTCAACTTATTGGAAAAAAAAATTTCTTGTTATTCCCATCACTAAAAGTACTACTTAAATTTTTAATATGAGAGATAATCTGATTCATTTAGATGATTCTAACTTTCATTATTTACATACTAAAAAAATCAGTTGATTTAGATACCCATGCATGAAATTGATGACTCGTTTCTTGCTGTCTATGCCTTTAATTAAGGTGACCTTGTGAAGTTGGATGCCCTATTATTTGCTATGATGTAGATTAAGATTGATGGTGAAGCAAAACAGACTTACGAGGAAAAAAATGCCCTTTCATTATCCACACATAAGGTACATATATATATAGGGAAACCTGTACTTCCTAATTTACTAACTTACCAAATATATCTAATTTAAATTAGGAAAGGAAATAATTCTGAAATAAATATAAAATAACATAAATACGAAAGAAATAAACTAATCAACGGTTTCCAAATTTTTTTCTAATCGAATCCTCCACTATCTTTGAGGTGGTTGACTGTCACACCTTCTTAAATTTTCACTCCCCCTCAAGTTGGGTCGTAGATGTTGTAGAGACCAAATATAATATTGAACTTTGAGAAGGTGCTTAAAGGAAGAGTCTCGATAATGACATTAGCAACTTGTTGGTGTGTTGGGATGCATCTTAGCTGTAAATTCCACCATTAACCTTCTCAAAGATAAAGTGTCTATCAATTTCAATATGTTTGGTCCTGTCACGATGCATATGATACTTGGCAATGCTGTTGGCTGTGTGAATGTTTCACAACATTTCTATAGGCCTATTGAGATACACCCCAATTCCCTTAATAATTTTTAAATCCATATTCCTTAACAAATTCTTAAGGCCAATGCCTTATACTCTAATTCTACACTGATTGTAGAAATAGTGGCTTGCTTCTTACTTTTCTATGTAACTATATTTCTCCATTCATGGGAGAAATAACCTGTTGTGGATTTTATGCCAGTGAGTTTTCCAGTCTGACTACCACGGTGTTGTTTTTTACCATTATGTTTCTTGTTTTTTCAAAAATTAATCCATAACGTGTTCTTCATGAGAATCCTTATAATCTGGTACACCATCTCCAAATGCTCTTCATTTGGGTTATTCATGTGCTTGCTCACAATACTGACAGAGTATACTATATTTGAATTAGTATGTGATAGGTAGACGAGTTTTTTAACCAATTTTTGATATATTTTCTTATCCGAATATATAATTTCTTCTTGCCTATCGGACTTCTTGTTGGGCTTTATTAGAGTATGAGTAGGTTTGTATCCAATCATCTATCTCTCCTTTAATAAGTCTAGGATGTATTTTCTTTGTGATATAGCAATGTCTTTCTAGGAACTTACTATCTCTATACCTAAAATATATCTAATAGTTCCTAGGTCATTGATTTCAAACTCAATAGCAAGTACTTCTTCAATCCTAAGAATATTTCTTTTATCACCAGTAAGAATCATATCATTCCCATGTACTATCAATGCATCAATCTTACCTCTTCGAGTGACTTTTATGAATAGATTATGATCAACTTGACCTTAAGAGTATCTATTAGAGCTCATAGTTTTAGCAAACCACTTAAATCACACCTTGGATTTTTGTCCATAGAGGGACTTCTTGAGTTTGCATGCTAGGTGTTTATTGGAATTATTCTCAATTCATAGTGGTATCTCCATATACATTTCTTCTTCCAAATCCCCATTCATTAATATATTTTTATATAAAGTTGATGCACTCTTCATTCCTTCTTAACTTTTACTGAAATGAGAACTCTGTTAATGTCCAATTTGGCAACTAGTGTGAATGTCTCATGTTACTTGATCCCATAGGCTTGATTAAGGGCCCGTTTGGGCAGCCTATAGGGTGCGGCAACGTTTTGAAAACGCCGCCGTTCCGTTTGAATAGTGCGTTCGCCTGGTACGTTTTCTCATCGCTCCGTTTTAATATCGCTAATTCCTTAATAGTTCCACAATCTGGCCTGGAGCTCCGTTTCGCTTATGCTTCTAGTGTTTAGGGTTATATTTTCTGTGGTGCCCTCCCGTCTCTCCCTCGCCTTCACACTTCCCGTCTCTTCCTCGCCCTCGCCATTCCCGTCTCGCCCTTCTTGTCTCGCCCTCGCCCTCGAAATTGAGTAACCGGCTTGATTCAGGGGAGGAGGAGGAGGAGGGGGAGAAAGTGGAGTGCTCGTTAACTCCCAAGTATCAGCGGAAGGCCAGGAAGTGGAAGGCTAACAACTTCGATGGGGTTCTTTTGGGTAAGCAAGCTAGAGAGGCCGTCTCGAGTAACCGCTGCGAGGATTTAGAGAGTGCCTTCACCTTTGGGCATCCTTTGCCACTCCCTTCCTGTTGCCCTCTCTGTCGATGGTGGTTTCCAGAACTACGGCAGCGTCGGGGTCAGCTTCCTATTCCAGCGTTAGTTTTTCGGAGTCCTCAGAAGATACTTCGAAACTTGGGTTCTACAGGTACTTTTATCTTATTGTTCTGGTGAATTGGTTTGTTTTTTTATATTGATGTTGTGTACCTGTTGTGGGGAGTTGATATATGTTTACCTGCTGTGGAGAGAAATTATGGCTTACTGTTCAGAGGTTTATGTGAGATAGGAATTGGGATCGATGTTTACCTGTTGTGGGGATAAATTGATATTGTTTTCCGTTAGCAATGATAGATGAATTGGGATAAAATGTTGGTTCATTTTCAAATTAATCAAATGTTTACCAGTTTTATCTATTATTTTCCATAAACAGTTCTGTTGCAAACAGTTAAACCAAACAAGGGCAGAATGATCATTTATCTAACAACAGCTCCCAGTAAGTTGTTCTGAATAAGCTGCCCTAAACAACAAGCCAGCTTATTCTGATAATCTGCGGATTATCAGATTATCAGAATTATCTGCTGATAAGCAGATTATAAATAATCAACAACTTCCTCAAATAAACCCTAAAACTTCTTACAATAAGTCACCTTGAATCTCTCAATATCCCCACCAACTTTGAATTTTATGTTGAGCACCCACTTGCATCCAACTGACTTCTCATCCCGAGGGAATTTAGTAAGAATCCACGTGTCATTATGCTTTAGTGCTTGAGCTCCTCTTCAATTACTTCTTTCTTTATTTTTAAGAGCTTTATTAATGGATTTAGGAATATGCACACTATCAATGCTAGATGCAAAACTTAATAGAGCGAGGATAGTTTCCCATAAGTTACATACTTGGTTATCTAGTAGAAATTTTTGTATCATTAGTACTAGAAGCGAAAGAGGAACTCATGAGTACAGACTCACCCAAATTTTAGGTGAGCGTGGATTCGAGTTTTGGTTCGAGCAGTTCTGTTCTTGCAAGTTGTCTTCCACATGCTCAAGGTTGTTTGCCTTTCTTGTGTATGCACAAGGTTTTTTATTATGAACTTCAGGTTGGATTGGTTGGACATTCTCAACAAGGATAGAAAGGCTAGGTGGAAAATGAGTAGGTTGTGAAGCCATTTGGGTGTCATTAAGTGCATCCCCAAATTGATGTTCATTTGCGCTCTTCTGAACATCAGATTTGGGATAATATGATTGATTTTCAAAAAATGTGACATCTAAGGAGTTGTAGAATCTTGTAACAGGCGAGTAATACTTATACACCTTTTTGTGGGAGGCATACCTTAGAAAAATACACTTAATAGATTTATGGTCAAGTTTTGTGCGATTTTAGGAATGAATATGAACAAAGGATATAAAAAAAAATTTAAGTGATATAGTAGAAGGGAAAACTCTAAATCAATGGTAAGTATCCATCAAGATATGAAGTGTTTTGAAGTTGAGTATCCAACTAGACATTTGGTTGGTAAGGTATGTTGCAGATTTGCAGGAATGGCTGCTTCTCCCAAAAATATTTTGGAATTTGATAAAAATCATAATTGAGAAGGATACCTCAAGGAGATATCTATTATTTCTGCCAACTATCCCATTTTGTTACGAGTATCAATATATGAACGCACATGTATGATTCCATTTTTTCAAAGATAGGATCCAATGCTGGAGTTGAAATATTTTTTTTCATAAATAGTTTTTGACAATATAACTTTTTGGTAGGAATCGAGTTTAATCAAGTCATGAAAGGTCTGAAAGATTTGAGCTATTTTAGACTTCTCCTTTATTAGGAATATAGAGGTAGTTCTAGTATGATCGTCAATAAATAAGACAAATCATTTTCACATTTGAACGTCTCTAAGTATCACTGTGGATGATGAAAAATGAGTGTGAGAGTTTGTACTAGGTCATGCGATAAATATTTCTATTATGTTTGACAATTTGACAAATCTCATATTAATAAAAATTAGTTTTTTTATGAACAAAAAAATGAGGATATAAATGTGCAATATAATCAAAATTAGGATGACATAGAAGATAATGCCATAACATCACTTATTTTTTGACTTACATGACTCCACATAATAAAAATTTAAGGAAAAAATTGAGTTGGAACTACTTGTGTGTTTAGAGAGAAACTTTCCTTGAATAGATATAACACTTGATGCATTTTAACATTGTGAATCACCTTCCCCTAATCAAGTTCATAAAATTCACAAGAGTTCGCAAGGAATTCAGTGATATATTTTATATCATGTGTATGCTTAGATTGCAGTTCAATTGCGAGACATATAAAATTGAGGAAAAAGTAATATGCTGAGAGAGCTCTACATTTCTCTTTTCAACAATTTTTTAGTGTGATCCATCTGTAAGTCTGCAGATTTAGATGTAGAAGCTCCTTCATAGTTGACTAGAACATTGATGTCTCCGGTCATATGATCAAAAGCTCCTGAATCTATGTTCCAAGGTTTAAATTTTTCTTTACTAGCAAGATGAGAGAAATATTTATTATCTTGATGTGTCACGAGGTTGATGTGCCGTTAAGAATTACTCCTAAGGAGTTTTTTTTTTTAAAGTTGTTCCTTAGTGAACTTTTTAGCCGACCCTTCGAATTTGGTAGCAACATTAGTTTTGTTCTCCTGATATTTTCTTCAATGTTTTGATTTCCAATCTAAAGGCTTTCCTTGGAGTTTTCAACATTTCTCTTTGAGGTGCCCAATTTTCCTGCGATAGTCACTTGAGGGCGATTTTTTTTAGCTTTGAATCATGGGAGGAATTATGGGTGCGCAAGGCAGAGCTTTCACTACATGGTGAACCCCCACTTTCAGTCAACATCATCTTCTTGATACTCTCTTATCTCCTGTCTTCAACCAAAGGTTTACAGGTGGATGGAAGTGGCTTTGAAGTGACTTTATTTCCATGATCCTCTCTCTCAGTTCATCCAATTCCTTAGTCATACTAGAAATTTGATAGTTCTCTTCTTCTTGATGATGACTTGTGGACATTTCTACATGTCTCAAACATATCCAATTGTATCCAATACTGTCAAAGTTTTGAAGTATTGGGTGACACGTAGCTCTCGTTGATGAAGATAGTAAAATTTAATTTCGATCTTAAATAACTCTACAATTTTATAAGTGTTGGAATATATTTCTTTTGCAGCTTCTCAAACTCTTTTTGCAGTTTTGCAGAGAATTTTTTTTTTCACTTAAGTGGTCATTGAGTTTAATAGCCAAAACATAACCAAATGATCTTAAATCTTCCATGTGCGGTGGTTGGGATCAATGAGCTCAGGAATTATGCCCTATCCGTGAGATGTTCATCTTTCTCTTTTTCACAAATGTATATAAGCACAGATCGGGACCATTGATGAAATTTATAGCCATTGAATTTAAGATTTGTTATAAACTTAGAGAGTTCAAGAGCCATTTGGGCAGAATTTATGGTCTTTGATTCAGCATTTACCTTCGGAGTAGAGCAGGACATTTTCATCCCATACTTGGTCATGAACTCTATGCATGTTTAGTGATGGAAAGAATTCCTGGTTGTTGCTTGCAGGAGATGAGGGACGTCTGGAAGGCCGCTACCTTCGACTACTCTGCTTGCCTGGGAAGGAGTAGTTTGGCGACGGGTCAGGACATCTGGAGGTTGGTTGAATAGGCCCATTGGCAGCATGGAGAGGCTCCAGTGGAGTATTCCAGTGCTGGACTACAGCTGAAGCCGCTCTGGTTGTTGCTTTTGACGTGTAGAGAAACTCATTCTCTAGGAAGATCACTCGATTGTTGCTTCTGTCATGAGGAGGAACTTGTGCCAAGAGTTCACCCGACTGTTTCTTTTGCTATCAGGAGGAACTGGTGCCAAGAGATTACCCAACTATTGATGCAGATGGTGTGACTGCCATGAAGAAGAGGGCTCTAGAGGAAGGGCCTCTAAGCCGGTTGAAGGGATTCCGACGATTGCACGGAAGATTCCGAGTTAAGAGGAACTAGTGTTTGCTTCCAAGTTTTGATACTCTGAAGAAAACAAACTTTGGGAGGAAAAATATTTCTTTTCATTATTCACACCTAAGACATATATATATAGGGAAATAGGCCCCTCCTAATTTATAAACTTCCAAATATATTTAATCTAAATTAAGAAATGAAATAATTTTGAAATAAAAATAAAGAAACATAAATAGAAAGAGAATAAAACTAATCATGTGGTTTTTAAAGTTCTCCTCAATCAAATCCTCCACTATTTTAAGGTGGTCGGTCGGTCGGCTGACCCACATTCCTACAACAACAACAACAACAAAAACAACAACAACAAAAACAACAACAATAAAATCTTTATTCCACTAAGTGAGGTTGGCTACATGAATCTTTTTTCTCCATTGTGTCCTATTTAGTGTCATATTTTCATTTAATTCTAATAAATTAAAATCATTTATTATAAAATGCCCGAGCCTTCCTAGGTCTACCTCTGCCTTTCTTAACATAAATTGAATCTAAAACATCAACTCTCCTAATCGGATCATCACATGGTCGACGTTTGATGTGACCAAACCATCTAAGACGACTCTCCTTAATTTTGTCTGTCACTGGAGCTACACCAACCCTATCACGGATATATTCATTTTGCATTTTGTCGCTAAGTGTAAAGCCATTCATCCACTTAATCATTCTCATCTCGACAACACTTAACTTAGTTTTATGCTTCTCTTTTAAAGGCCAACCAAGGCCAACCTTTAGTGCCATCGAGCATTGCAGGTCTCATCGCCATCTTATAACATTTTTTTTTTCAGTGGTGATTTTCTATCACACAATAAACCCGAAGCATTCCTCCACTTCAACCAACCAAGTTGAATTCTACTAATAACATCCCCATCTATATCACTATCACTTTGAACAATAGTCCCGAGATATCTAAAATGTTCACACCTTTTAATAATTTGATCACCCATATTTATAATTCTGTCACTAGAGCTACTACTACTAAAATTACATTCAATGTATTTCGTTTTAGTTCTACTCAAACGAAGGCCTTTAGACTCCAATGTAGACCTCCATAATTCAAGTTTTTTCTGAGCTCTTTCTTGTCTTATCCACGAGAAGGATATTATCAGGAAAAAGCATACACAAGGTGCATCCTCCTATAAATGCCTAGTAGGACCATCCATAACTAAAGCAAAAAGACATGGGCTTAAAGTCGATTCCTGTCCTAATCCAACAGAGATAGGAAATTATTTGGTCAATCTTCCTTACACAAGTAACAACTCTAGTATGCATATCTTTAATGACTTGAATGTAAGTCATATCATCCCCACCTTCCTAAATTTCCACAAATGGTTTTGATTTGTCAATCAATTGAATGTTAGATGATTGAAAAAAACTGAAATATTATATTATGGAGAAGTCTTGATTGGTTGTTTCATGCATATTACAAATTAGGATGTTGGATATGAGTTTAAATTGTTTTCTGAAGTAGTGCGGGCGCCCGGATTGGTAATCTGGCATATTAGTGGTTTTGCAATTTTTTTTCTTCAAATCAACCTAGTCTGCTTATTGGTTTTGGTGTTACTAGCTATTTAATTTCCTAACTCCGATTTCTTTCTTGCAATTGAATTGCTTATTGCAGCACGGTTATCAGGAAACAGTGTGGATGGGATGGAGGATTTGACTGCTGTTTCAACAAAAGAAGATGGAATTTTATCTTCGCTTCTGAAGAAAACAAAACGATGGCTTTATAATCACTCCCAGCACATGAACTTTTTCACAATTTTGGCCCTTGCTTCAGTAAGCTCTTTTATACGTGCTTTGTTTGCTGGATACGCATGGAACTGAAGTATCATAAACCTGTTACATGACTAATATTAGCTTTTCTATTCAAACCTTCTTCGTAATGGATGTTGGATGAAAATTTTTCCTATTCTTTACTATTAACTGATTTTCTTTTTTGAGCATTTACAGGCATAGTTTTTTATGTATTCACATATCTCCCACTGAAACTTTCATATTTACACACATATAACTCAAAATTTTAATTTCACATAAAAAATAAGACTTTTACTACTTTGTAAAAGTAAAATATGTCTTTTCATGACAGGTTTAAAGATCCAAAGTACCATGTACGTAAATATGAAAGTTTAAGTATGAGATATGTAAATACATAAGAATTGTGTGTCAAGTATGTAAATATCCTTTTATTTTTTCCCTTTTTTCCTATAATGACATATTCCTAGTGCTTAGTTCTCAACTAGAGATGATCTGGCTTCAGGGCTCCAGAAAGTTGTATTTGGATAAATATTGAGGGGGTGTTTTTATGTTATTAGTTAGGGCATGGATCTTGTAGGACGGTTGCCCGTTGTATAAGAAAACGCTGTTAAAACTGGATCAGGATGAATTTGCTTCCCTCACTTGGCCCATAAATTGTCAATTTAACATTTTTGACATCTTTATACGATCAAAATTTCTCAAATTTAAATCTCTGTAAATATATGGGGAACAAAAAGGAGGAAGAAAACTTCAATATATAGTCAATAATGTTTTATTCCACTCGTGTATTAACAATAAATACTGGAGATACTCCTTTTAAATCATCAGTTTATTTTATTTGTAGAAATATCCAAAAAGGTTATATTATCAAATGGAAAAATGAAACGTTAGATAGGGATTAGATTGATGGAATCAGATTTTCTGCAAAATTACATCAATCTAATCCCTTGGATGACTCATTTCAGTAGCATAAAATCAAAACCATAAGGTTACTGTCAAAAAAGGGAATTCTATTTAACCAAATTTAAGCACTTTTTTTCAGAATAATTTAATCTAGAACCTATTAAAATTACTCATCATGAATTGTAGTTTATGTTTTTATTACGTCAAATGCTTCTATGATAGGTTCTATATCAAATTCTGGAGTAACATTTTCTCAATGTAGGCAATCAATGCAGTTGTAAGAAAAATCATCCTCCATTTTTTTGTTTCTGCATCTTTTTTTTTTTTTTCACTGTTTCAATAGTCTAAAAAGCTCTTTCAATTGCTACAATTTATATAAGCGTAGTTAAGACAACTTTGATCAATCTCTCAACTATAGAATGAATTTTTGACTGTATATGAAGAGACGTTACGCCAACGAATGATGAGAGAGAAGCATTAGAGGAGAGAGCATAAAAAACAATAAGGGAGAGATTTCAAGGGTGGCTAAAAGGGAGAGAATCCATGGAGGTGGTAAGGGATTAGATAACACGAACAAGATAGCATAAATTCAGTTAACAATAATATTTGATCACGTTAGAATGTGCAAAGAATATTCTATAGAGGATTAGATAAGGAGATTGTTGTAAAAGTTATTTCATGCAGTGCAGATAAATGGGAAGTGTTTATGAGTCAAGGGATTGAGATTTTAATGCTAAAAGAGTTGATAAGTTAAATTTGTGTGCTCAAGATTAAGATTTTGTTTGACAGCAATTGAATGTAGCAGTTAAGTGTAAAGATGGAGATGCAGGATAAATTTTGTTTTAGAGTGACAAGAAAGAAAAACTTAAGAAATTGTGTAATATGCCTTGCCATTGCCAACTTGTAAATTGAAGAAAACTTTGAAAATATTTATTTTCAAGATGACATCCAATTTGTAAAAGTTTTCATGAAAAAAGAAAGGGCAAACTACTAATACTTTATAAGTACAGCGGTGTGCCAACCATGCGCATCATTTTTTTTTGTGACGCTAACTCATTACAAAATTCATGTGCTGAGTTCTTTCACCACATAGCATCATTTCATTTTACCATTTAGCTTTGGCCCATTGATTATATAATCCCCCTTTCTGGAGCTAGTTATCTCTTATCGATTTATTTCTTCACTCTCTTGGTCTCTTGTTTTCTTATGCACTTTTCACCAATCCTTGTCCTAAAACTAGTAGTCCTGGCTCACAAGGTTTTTTTTTTTTTTCCCGAGAATGTTTCTTGATGCCTAAAGGCCTTCGTTTGAGTAGATCGAAAATTGAATACAAGAAATGTAATTTTAGTAGTAGTAGCTCTAGTGGCAGAGTTGTAACCACAGGTGATCAAATCATTAAAAGTATGACCATGTTAAATATATTAATTTTGTAGTTCAAAGTGACGGTGATATAGATGGGGATGAATATGACATTCAATTGGGCACAATGGAGAGAGAGTTTTTATGTAACTGACCCCACTTAGTGGGATAAACGCTTGCTGTTGTTGTTGAATATTTCTCGTTGCCTCATCTTTAAACTCTCTCTAACTTTATGCTACCTTCAAATCTTTGGCCTCCAATTGGTCGGTCAAATCTCACGATTTTTTATTTTAATTTTTAAAATTAATTTTCTTCATTTATTTATTTATATTGTTGTATTTTTTTTGCTTTGGATAGCTGTAAATTACTAATATTCAATATATCATTAGATTTCGTTAAAATTTTAATTTATTATGGTTGAAGGTTTCTAATTAACTAAATATTGTATGTATATACTATTTACATATATGATATACAAACAATGAACACTTTGGTTTATGAGTACTACTTTGATTTGCACATTGCACATTAAAACTCCACGCACTGTTTTCTGTAGATGTTTTTCTGACACTCTTCTAAAACACCGCGTCTAATTTGATGAATCACTCCAAGTTTCTAAGTTTACTGGATTGAACAGTAGGAAGGACGGAATTTTGGAGTAAAATTAATATATATTGGAGGCGTGCATGCTCTGCTGGAAAATCCTCATTCAGCATTTTAAAATTCAGAAAAAAGTAGGGTATTTATTCTAAATGAGTAAGACCTGGCCTTTATTTCTTAGCCTCTTCAAATTTCTCTTCCAGTTGGATATTAATATGGTCCGCCTAATCGCACTAGTTTAATTAACATGTTCGATTGATGAGATTGATTTTCTTCCTCATAACCATAAAAGAAAAAAAGAAAAACTCCATTAGGAGCTCTTGATGCATTTTTGTATTAGCAATGCAAAAGAAATGATAAAAGTAGGACATTTGATCAGAGGTACAAACAACATAATTTTATCTTAGGAAAAAAAAAGTTTGAGTGCCACTTTATACTAGAGAATTATTGTCTTGTAGTTCTTATGTGAATCTTAAATTTTTATCAAATGCCCTTCTATTTTTTATTATTGTTGTCGCACTCCTAGAATAAAAATATATTCTGAGCCACTTAAATGATTTTTTCCCTTACAATTGCTATAGTAAGGCTTTAAAGAAGGTACTTATCTCGATTTTTTTGAAAGAAAAGAGTCTGGCTAGTAATAGAGATCAGATCTCATGTGGCTTCTTTTTAGTTATTTGTAATTTTTTGTTGACTTTGGTGGAGCTAGCCCAAAAATCTGATTTATATTTAAAATGCTTAAATAATCAAAATGATTCTTAGATTTTTGTAGTCATGTACGTTTAAATCACGGACTTTTTCAAGTTTTCAATTTAGTGGCCCAACTTATCAAATCTGAATCAATATATAGTCCTAATAACAATTTAGCTATTTCTTTTGACGAAAATATGTGGAAGCAAGTTCTTCATGGAGGTATTTTAGACTTTTTTTTGGGGTAGAATTTTACTATTTTTTAGCAACTCAAACCAATGTGATTGACTTCAAAAAGTTAAAAAAAAAGGAAAATGAAAAAGCCTCCTCCATAAATTTCGATCCAAAATTAGAAAATTTGATAGTAGAACAAAATTGGTTTAGATTTGATGAGTTCAGCAATTAATTTAACTTCTAAAAAAATCTGAGATTAAAACAGATGCACCTAAAAATTTTATTCACCTCCATTTTGACTTCTGATGGAAGAACAAATTTTGTAATGGTACTTGGTATCATTGAAGCTCAGAATTTAACTACATAATCATGTAAGAAAAAAAAAAGCTAACAGGATTGCAGTCCTGAAGTCTTTTTGGAATTTTCTTTAATTTTTATTGTGAGTTGTATTATTGCATTTTTTGCCTTAATTCCTTATATTTAATCTCACGATTCATCTGATTTTTTTGTTCGAATTAATAATCTCTTTTCTTGCTTATAATATTATTTTTCTTGCATTTTTTTTCCTACTCGTTTAGGTTCCAAATCCATTATTTGATCTTGCTGGAATAATGTGTGGGCAATTTGGGGTTACATTCTGGAAGTTTTTTCTCGCGACATTGTTTGGGAAGGCAATTTTCAAAACCCACATACAGGTAAATTATTTGCTTTCTTATAACTTTCGTTTCGCAATAAAATTTGTGGTTTTGATGCTATGTGATCATTCATATATGTGTGTGTATATATATATATATATATATAGAGAGAGAGAGAGAGAGAGAGAGAGAGAGAGAGAGAGAGAGAGTGAATTTTTCAAATACCAATGAGCCAAGGGACGCAACTAAAAAACTTAGAATTTAAGAATGCAATTAATGCAATTTTTTGTGCAAGCTGTACTTATTTTGTTTCTGTTTTTTCTTACTCGATGCAGACTTTCTTCATCATCTCCCTTTGTAATAATCAACTGCTCGAATGGGTGGAGAATGAGTTGATTTGGGTGTTCAGTCGAGTTCCTATTTTCTCTTCTATTCTGCCCGCCATTGTCACCAAATTGAACCTGATTCAGGCAAAATATTTGTCAGCTCCAGTTCCTTCTACAGCTCCCTCAGAAGGAAAGGTAGGATTTCCTCAAGTTTATTGCAGTAGAAGTTCTGTATATCCTCCTGCTTATGTTTACGTTTTTATTACTCGTTGCTACAACAAAGGGTGTAAACGAGTCGAATTGAGCTCCAGCCACCCTGGGCTTCAACTTGAGCTTGAGTTTGAGTTTGAGCTTGATTAATTAATGGAGTTAAAGCTCAAGCTGAAGCTTAAGTTTTCAAGTTCGAACCGGCTCACAAGAAGATTTTTTTATTATAAAAAAGAAAAAAAATTAATTTAAGCTAATGTTATAATAAAATGTCAAATAAATAAGTAATTAGAAGATAAATAATAAGAAATCACTTAATATATAATAAAATATTTACTTTTAAAATTGTACTAATAATTTAAATTTGAAGTCTTGAAATTTAATATATTTTTAGTATATTTTATATTAATATTTTCTTAAACAAGCCGGCTCACCAAGCTAACGAGTCAAGTCGGGGCTAATTGGAGCTCGACTTGTTAGCTCATTGAGCAACTCATAAGTCATTTATCGAGTTGCGTTGAGCTGGCTCACTTACACCCCTAATTATAGCCGATCACACGAACGGCTTATGACGAAACTCTTAACCCGATATTATATAATTCACTAAATGCATGGAGCTCTGACCAAGGCAGAATCTAGGGAGACCTTAATCCTATAATTGTAAAGAGATTATTTTCTTCTCAATCCCTTGCCAACCTTAGGATATGCTAGTGGTAGCAACTTAGAGTCTATTTGGTATAATTTTTTGCTTGCTTTGTTTTTTAAACCATCACCACAACTCCCTTTGGAGGACTACTTTTGCGGTGAAAAGCTGATTTTTGCAACTAGATATATTAATGGTTATTGTAATAATGCTGTCTGAATTTTTGAAAAAAAAAAATATATATATATATATATATATATATATATATATATATATATATATATATATATATATATATATATATATATATATATATATATATATATATATATAATATATATATATAATACATTTGCTTTCTAAAAGGTGCTTTCTCCATCACAATTTTACAATCACCTTTATAAAAAATTACAGCCGTTCCAAGCAGACCCTTAACCATGTTCTAGGACTACCATCATTTTTAACCAGGTACTGCTAGCGCTAAATGAATTGCAGTTTCAGAATTGCATTAGCTGTCGTGCTTTCTTCCTATTCATTATTATATTTCTAGTCATAGAGCACTAGTTTTTTCCTGATTTGCATGCCAGGGCGTGCGCAGTTTGCTTTTTTAGATAATGGCAGAGTCTGACTATTTGTACAAATCCATCACTGGCCATGGTTTTGCTACCAAACATTTGCAGAGCATTAAGTTTACCTGCTAGATATTGGCTTTCTAAAAGTCATCATTGCCATTATTATCATCATTAGATCTTATCCGATTGAAATCGGATTTATGTTTTTTTTTTTTTTAGTGTTGCTTGAGGTACTGATTTATTGTTCACAACTCATTTTACTTAACTCCTATCCTTGTTGCTTTATATCTACTATATTCTTTCTAATCTTTCAACACTAATTTTATCCACTCATTTAATGGATGTTTTTTCTACCTCCATTGCTCATATTCAAATCATTTTGATCTAAGACCAACCATTTATCTATTATAATTATTCCTTAATGCCTTATCTCTTATTTTTTGATATTAATTTTATAATTTATCTAATGGATTTGCTTTTATTGTACATTTCCAAATCACTTAAATATATTTTTATTTGTTATCAATAGATGTAATTAATTTTTTATTTATTTATACAGCTGCCTTTTATTTATTATCAATCAATGCGAAATGAATATCTTCGTCATAGGTTTGGTGTAGCTTCAGTGACAGAAAAAATTAGAGAGTCGTCTTATTTGATTTGGTCACATTAAACGTTGACCATCTGATGATCCAATTAGGAGAGTAGATGTTTTAGATTCGACTTATGTTAGGAAAGACAAAGGTAAACCTAGGAAGACTTGGCTTATTGTATAGAAAATTATTTTAATTTATTAGAACTAAATGAAAATATGACACTAAATAGGACGCAATGGACAAAAAGAATTCATGTAGCCGACCTCACGTAGTGGGATTAAGACTTTGTTGTTGTTGTTATTATATCAATAAATGTAATTAAACCATTTATTAATCATTTTTAGTCTCATTCTATTAGGCCTATTGTGTGATAGAAATGTACTGCTTAGACTTAAAGGAAAATTTTATAAGATAGTGAAACCTGCAATGCTTTATGACACATAATGTTGCCTTTGAAAGAGAAACATAAAACAAAGTTAAGTGTTGCTGAGATGAGAATGCTTAGGTGGATGAGTGGTTTGACACTTATAGACAAAATGCGAAATGAATTTATCTGTGATAGGGTTGGTGTAGCTTCACTGACAAACACGATTAGAGAGTTGTCTTAGATGGTTTGCAATATTAAATGTCGATTATTTGATGATCTAGTTAGGAGTTTAGATGTTTTAGATTCGATTTATATTAAGAAATGCAGAGATATACCTGAAAAGATGATCTTGATCTATTCAAATCAGGCGAAAATATGATACTTAGTAGGACACATAGAGAAAAATAATTCTTCTAACTGACCCCACTTAGTGGGATAAAGGCTTGTTGTTATTTTATTGGTGTCCACACTCAACTTAAGCATCGACAATTTTTTAACTTCGCTTTAATTTTACTATTCCAAGAGGAAATTTTACAGATTGAAACTAATTTACTTATGTGCTCCTATGCCCCTTTTTTCATGTAAGATTTACGTACACAACACTCAATTCTTTTGTATTTACGTATCTAACACCTAAACCTCAATTTTTACATATATTGCCACCTAATCACTTTTTCAAAATCAAAATTGACATATTTTTGATGTGATACAAAAGATTTGAGTGTTATATATATATATATATATATATATATATATATATATATATATATATATATATATATATATATATATATATATTTATATAAGTTTAGTCCAGATGTTAGATACATAAATACAGATGAATTGTGTGGTATGCATGTAAATTCCCCCATTTTTCTAAAAGCTGAAAATTTCACTGGAAGCACGACCTGACATTTCCTTCTTGCGGCCCCTCAGGGAAGACATTGGAACCTATCATTCACAACTGTCTGGAATGCTGTCATATGGCTAATGTTGATGAACTTCTTTGTAAAAATAGTCACAGATACTGCACAAACATATCTCAAACAACAACAAGAATTGCAGTTGAACAAGCTATCTGCATCAAACGCTTCGATTCATAATTTCGACGATGGCAAATCTAAAAGTAAGAACACATGATTATTTCGACTGCGAAGCTAACAAGGTCGGACGAACTCTCTCTTCTCGAAATCCTCTTTATTCTGCTGCTAAAATGTGTAGAAAATGAGGATTGTGGCATTGTGGGAGCGAGCAGGATTATTTGTTTCATCTGCTCGAGATGCGAAAGGCGTCCAATTTATGGCTGATTTTCTTAACCTTATTCTTCAGGCTGTTCTGATCTTTCATTATTTCGATTGTGTAAGCAGAACTTTGTGGATCATTGCATTAGAAAAGCTCTGCTTGCTAAACTATGTTGTGACTAATTTCATAATTGATGAACATTGGAAGGAAGAAAAAAAAAGTTATTCAAAATAGTTTATTTATGTAATATGCTTTTTTCATATTAGTTGTATATGTGATGGGTATTATATGCAATGTTCCTTGAATAGCTAGTTTGATTTGGTTAGAAATAATGCTGCCCTTGATGGTTTGTTTGTTTGGTCTATTGGTTATGGGAGACATCAGATTTATTCCATTGTTTGAGGCACAGTGAATTTCCTTGGTTTCTTTTCTTACGTAGCACCGGCACTATTAAAAATATGTTGCACCCGTGTCGGACATTGGTGCCTGTTCAACTCGCCCTGACATTTAAAATATGAGTCTTTTTTTTTTTTTTGCAGGCTCGTTGAACCGGTGTTCAAAAGCAAATTGAGAAAAATAAAACACGAGATTTAAAAATTATAAATAAATGAATTCTCTCAATTATACCACATAGTTGAAGTACTTTCCTCTGGTCATGTGAAAACTCTCTCTAGCATAGCATTTGTCAAAAGTGGGCATTGAAAGTGTTTCTAAGATTTGTTGAATCTGAACATCATTAGTTTCATTTTTGTTTGTTGAATTCGAGCATTAAAGTGTCATTGCATATTCGTCGAAGCTGAACGTTGTTCACTGTTTATCAAAGTTCAAGCTACACTAGTTAAAGCGTAAGTTGTAAACTTCTTTGTTGTTAACTCAGCAGAAGTTAAACATGTTTGTTGCAGTCGGCTTAAATGCCCAGTGCATTTTGTGAGGCTTGCACCAAAGCTTCCATTCGTCAAAATATTAAGGTTAAAAAAAGGTGTTGTTGGATATGATCTGAGGAATGAAACTTTGGAATCGTCTGAAAACAGATTCCATCTTGACTCATAGATTGGTCTGAGACGGAGAAGGCACGTAGTGAAGAGGAAAATAGAAGAAAGTAGCACTACAGTCTTGCACTCGGATATTGATACACAACTTTTAAACTCTTTAGAATCAGTCTTAGCCGGGCTTGGACTCTTTCCCTATCATCGGCGAGCCCAATGAATTGCCCTTCTCTCTCCGAAACTTCTCGTCGAATTGCTTGAATTCGGGTTTGGGACTCTCCATACTTCCTACACAAATTTTGCAAGTGATAATATATATATATATATATATATATATATTAAAGAGTTAATAGTTATTAATTTATACTTATTATAATTCTAAAAATTAAACTTTAACTTAATTAATTAAATAAGATGTAATCGATGCATGTTTTAACTTCTAGTAGAAACCTGTAGGAATTTTTTGAAACACGTCTCATTTTAAAAATTAATTTTTTTAAGCATGATGCTACATAATATAACTTAAACTTATAAACTTAAATTTTTTTTAGATCTTTAATTGTGATACCTTTAATAAGTAATAATGAAAAATAACTATTTTATATTAACAATTAAGTATTAAAATAAGTCTATATAATTTGTTGTGTCCTATTTTTTTCAATTATTTCATGCCTGTATTGTGTTGTATTCACGTCCCTGGCGTGTCGTGTCTATGCTTCATAGCTTTTTCCAAGTACCACCCATTAAGTGTAGAGATAGAGAGAGAGAGAGAGAGAGAGATTCTTTAGGAGTTATCTCTAAACAAAACTCATTTGATCAAATTCTCTAAAATTTGCATCTGCTTCTTCAGCGACCCCCTTCCAAATGAATATTTTCTGCATTTAGCCTAAGTTGAATCCCTAAAACTTAAATTGCTGTGCGCGAATAAAGGAAGCAAAAATGGCAGCCATTATATATATATATATATATTTTCCCTGTTTTAAAAGGTAGGAGTATACAAGCATTTGACTATAATTACATCCATCCAAGCATTTTTAATGTTTTTATATACATGAGTCATTTACATACATACCATTTTAACTTCTAAAAGAACAGTTGCATACAATCATGGCATCATAAACATTGCTATTTACAAATCTAGAATCCAATTTATCAACTCCTCAAATTCTAACTCAAATATCAGATTTCAAGGTAAAACCTCAATCCATATTTTTCATTTTTTTTTTATCAAATTCTCACAATTTGATAGTGGTACGCGTAGATACATCTGTTCAGTAGATCAAAAATAGCATATGGGTGCTAGATTTTGTAAATAGCAATGTTTCGGGTGATGAGCATGTAATTATCCCTTAAAGGGAAGGTGGTATATATAAAAATTAAAATTTAGATATTAGATAAGTAAATACATAGAACTGAATGGTATGTATGTAAAAAAGCTCACACATATGTATATTACCAGTTTCTTCATCTCTGCTGCTCCCACCTGAGATCCTCCGAGAACTCGAGCATGGCACTCCTTGGATCACCATTAGAAACAGCCAAATAATAAGCCGCCGTCGCATCGTCAACACGCAGACTTCGCTTCACCGAATCAACAAGTTTCTTCATTCCCCTTCTACGATCAGTGAATCCGGCGCCGGGGAGAGCAGATTTTCCATCAGGGTTTTCTTCCAGATAGAGCACTGCAACTTCTCTGTTTGCATGATCATCAAATTCGATGAAGCAGGTGCTTTCATGGAGAAGCTGTGGATCGCTAATGGGTATCAGAAGCCTCTCTCTTGAATATATTCCATGCTCGCTCATCATGTTGTTCAGCCGTTTTATCTCATTCACCTGTCATGTTTAACATGGAAATGGAATCAAATCTTTATGTATTTACATATCTGACAGTTTAATATTTACATATATGCCAGCTTATTCATGTATGAAAATGTGTATTTCATCTTGCCCTTTTTTACAAGTTAAAAAAGTTGAATTTTTTATGTGATATGAAAGATTTGGGAGGTATAAGTTTAAAGAACAAAGTCTTTATATTAGATATGCAAACACATAAAAAAGATGTGGTATATATGTAAATGGCCATATTCCTGAATAAATAGTTTTTATTTCAATATAAGTGCGTCTTCTTCACCCCATAGTTTGTTTATCAATGGAGAAAATGTCATAATGGCCCGATAACATCTTGTAGGAAGCCATTTGTAAGAGCGTCATATCATAAAATTCTTATATATTTATACATCTAACAATTAAATATTTAGATTTATTTAATATAACACTCTAATGTCTAAATCACATCAAACCAAATACATGAAAAGATGTATTCCACTTTAAATAAGAAGATATTGGTGTTATTTTTTATGTGATATAGGATTCAGGAATTAGTGTTATTCAAGCAAATATAAAAATTTAGGTGATAGAAGCAAAAAAATATAAGAAAATTATGTGGTATGATGTAAATCTCCCATTTATTAAATTTCACATGCCAGATCAATCTACTAATACATTGATAAAACTAAGGAGAAATGAAATGTCAAAAGGATATTCAATGAAAATGCCCCTTCCATGTTACTCGTTTGACTGAAGCTTCTCAAATACATTTTAAATAATTCAACATCAACTTTTCTTTTCATGAAAATTTTAAACTAACAACTTTGAATGCAATGTGGCAATTAATCACTGAAGAGACATGCACGACAAAACTTTAGAAGCCAAAACCTCCAAGTTTTGCACTGCAAAAACAGCCTTTTATACTTCTGACCATAAAAACTAACAATTTATTAAATGAACTTTTTATTTTGCCCACTGTACTGACCCAAATACTAGTAGACAGAAGTTATTAATTTAACATAGGGAAATTTCCATACATACCACACAACTCTTATGTATTTACATATCTTACACCTGAAGTTTGATATTTACACTTATAACACCTCGGGGTTATAAAACTATTCAGGAAAATGTGTATTTCACTTTTAAAAAAGCAGTGATTATGGTATTTTTTTATGTGATATTAAAGATTTGAGTGGGATACATGTAGATAGATATGCAAATACATAAGAATTGTGAGGTATGTTTGTAAAGACCATTTACTATAGCGTAGGTGAAGATAAAGTTCGAAACCATGACAACTTTCAAAGGCTTCATGAACTGGACTAATTGACACCTGAGTTAATGCTCACTGATTGTTATACTACAAAAAATTCCGTCCATTTATTTTCCTTACTAAATAACAATGCCAAACTTAGGAACTCAGCAATGGGTACTATTTCTTAAGAGCACCTATAGAAGAAACTAAATACAAGTTCAGAACACAACAACCAAGCGCTATATAAACATAACGTCTACAAAGTCCTTCATAAAAAATAGTAGCACCATGGAACATTAGAAGAACCAAGATCTCATCTTTGATCTTCTATTAAACATGAAAAATAATAAATTTAGCATTGATGGAAAGCATTTCAATTTTAACTAAAAAAAAAAGATGAGGGAGGCAAGGCAAACTTTTTTGAATTATCTACCGAGTAATTAGAGTAATGCTTCACTCAAATAAAATCACATTTAAAGGGATACTTTTTTATTATATCTAATGATGATGTGGATATAGAGCCCAATCTCTGTGGTTAGGCCATAGAAAAAAACTTACGTACGTTGTTCGGATGCAGAGCTGCGTCCGGACAACAGCGGCGATGCATTGATCATGGCTGAGAACAAAAAAACCCACCGTCATACGCAAGTTTTTTTCTAGGCCATATAAGTTATGGTCACAAGAATCAAGACGGCATCATATGTTTTATTTTTCACCAAGCACCTTGGAATTCTTGATTTTATTTCCCATCAATGTGTTACACATTAGAGAAAGAGCCATCTTAAGTATGAATATGTTTGGAGGATTATCAAATAGCAAGCTTGGTGAAGGGGTTGTAGCTCCCAATCCTAGAAGCCATGGCTCAACTAATGACATGAATGTGTGTGCAGCATTTAAAACCCTAAACAAAAGTGCTTTAATAATTGTTGAGCTTTCCATCTTCCACTTATAACTTAGCAAACACCTCACCTCATCAACTCTACTTCTTAAACATCAACTAAACACCACCAACTATGTCATTTAGTTGGCCAAGAAGCCCATATTTGATGTTATAAAAGAGCTCAATCATGGAAGGATTTGGAGAAGGCGAAAGAATTAGTGATTTTCTTATTTGGATGAGTAATTTATCAGTACAATGTGTCAGCGAGCCAATTTGGTTGAGATATCCCGAATTGGTATGGGTGACAAAAGTTACAGTAATTTTGCTTGAGTGTGCTCCCCTTATCCAATATACTTCTTCTTTCCAACTAATAAAATGCTTCTTCATCTTCACTTCCAACACTAATTCAAAATTTTCTTGGAGCTAAATGAATTTCATAAGATCAACATCTTAACAATCGATCCATCAAAACCGATGCAATTTGCCCTATCAAAATCCAACCCTAGAATGCACCCTTTCAAATTTCTCCCCCATTTCCTCACCCCCAATTCACTGTAATCAATTCACGCGGCTCAAAATCCATACAATCCAGACTGCAATTAGGAAGCAACAATTTGCGAATGAGTAGCAAAGAACGATACCTGGACGGAATACTTAACGGCAAGGCCAGCTACGGTGTCTCCCCTGACGAGGCGATGTGAGATAGCGAAGCGATCGATGCCTGTGTGTCGCCAGAATCCAGCAGTAGAAGGCGATCCTAGCACTCGCCGCACCTTCCATGGTTTGCTGAAAGCTCGCTCGACAAGCTCCCGATCCGAAGCTAACTCCTTCCACAGCTTGCAGACGCATGCGGCCCGCGCTAGATCCGCCGGTGATAACAGCTCGAAGATCGAGCAAAGGAGATCGCTCGTTCCGAGAGCCATGAAGTTGGAGTTCGTCGTAGGCCAGCCGAAACTAGGGTTTTGGCGAGGAGATGACGGCCGCGCTTGTCGGCTTCTATGGAGTCGATAATCTGCAAAGAGATGGGGTTTGGATCTACTGGTGCTGCGGGCCTCTTATCCTTATTAAAATGATGGTAATCTTTAAAAAATTGTATGAAGAAATATAAAATTATGAAAAAGACTCTGATCCATATTATTGATGTGTTATTGAGGTAGTATTGATATTATTTACATGTAATATCACACTATGCCACGAGCTCATTTTCTATCCGGACTCCTGACGTAACGCTACGTGCGGCGTCTTGAGTTATTTTCATATTATTTTTTGGTTATTTTCAATAATCATGAAATAACTCAGAAATAACCTGCGGTCTTTATTTTTAGTATTATTGAAAATAACCTGGAAATGATCTGGAAATAACTCAGAAATAACTTCGACCGCACGTAGAGCTACGTCAGGAATCCGCACAGAAAATTTTTTGGTATGCCACAGTCCGCATCTACGTTCAATACATATTCATTAAATATTTGTGCATTTATATACATACCACCATTTTTTTTACATGTCCGACACCTTTATTTCTTACATATTATACCATCTAAAAGTTTTTCATGCTCACAAATGTACGAAAAATTATTGCATCAGGAATCTAATTAGTGTTTGCCACGTCTATAAGCAGACTCACCTTAGTAAAAAAAATAATAATTTGATACATTGATGGGTCTATAAACGTGGCAGAACTTAATTGGAGTCCTAATGCAAAACTGCATCAGTACTTCTGATGTAATAATCATGTAAAAGACGTTCAAATATTGAGCGACTAATATGGATCAGCCCACGGGTCACATGTTCGGGTCCGAAGGAATTTCTTTATATAAAGCTTTTTTATTAAATAATATATATTTTTGTAATTTTTTTAATAATTTCTAAAATTATGATAATTTAATACTTTATACATTTATTTAATTTGTTCCATGATGGGCTCAATTTCTGTTTGTGTTAGCCCGTTTATACTGATTAATTCATTTTAATATGTTCTTATGGTGATTTAATCAAAGCTAATATTATGAATTAATTTTATTTAGGTTTTATTGAACTTTTAATTCATATATTTATGAATATATTTACAGGAATTATTTCAATTGGAATATTTTAAAATTAAAAATAAAATAAAATTTATGCATTATTATTGACTTTTACCAAATTATAATTACATAATAATATGAATTTAAAATAAAAGGATTAAAGAGATTTATTATGTTGCTGGTATTAAATTTATGTTGTTTAGGAAATTGCATGTGAATATTAAAATAAATAATTATAATAAATTAATGTGAGTATTTATCTTGAATTTAATAACAATTATAGTTATGACTTAAGATAAGATTTGGCATAACTGAATTTTTTATATTCTTTTTTAATAAATAGGATTATTTAAAATAATGTATATAAAATTATCCTAATTATATTAATGAAAATAAGAACATGCATGAATCATATCTTTATTATGACTGATTTTGACTCTACTTATAAACTTAACTCTACTTCTGCTCATATGTTATTAAAAGATATTGTAGAAAACTGAATTAGGGTCTGTTTTGGGCGGCGGTGCGGCACCGCTCCATAGTTTAGTTTGTTTGGGTGAACTATGTTTAGACAATTTTTTCAAAAAGTGTCGCTGAAATCTGCATTTTTTCAATCACTTTTGCCTAGGTGCGGTGACAGTTTTCTACTAGCGGTCTAACTTTTAAAAAAATTGTCATAACCATCACAACTTTTTTAGCATCAGATTATTATTCAGCATATTCACAATTATTCTTAATAAACTGCAGCTGACCCAATCAGACCTTATTAAGGATTTAAAAAATGAATCATGATCAACCATAAATTATAATCCTATAGATTAAATAAAATAGATTGCAAACACATTTATTTAAAAAAAATTAATTTAATATATAAAAATATATAAAATGTATTATAAGCTAGTTGAAATCTTCATGGGTTTGTAAGTGAATCGCCTTCAAATAAATATATATTGAATTTGCATTCTAGTACTTATCAAAATGTATTATTATTATGATTTTCATATTTGATTGCTATATATATATATATATATATATATATATATATATATATATATATATATATATATATATATATATATATATATATATATATATATATATATTGGAATTTGAATATTGTATTTCAACGAACTCTTATTCATTTATATTGAGGAATATGAGATGTCACAAATCATCAATCATAACTATGCTTTTTTTCCTTTCATAAACCTTTCATATCAATTTTTTCAAGTTAATGGACACATTTTCTACTTTTTGTTGCGTATATCCAAACAACACCAATTTATTTTAATTAATCCATCCTTTTCTCTAATGTGGACATTTGTTATATATATACATATATATATATATATATATATATATATATATATATATAGATCTTATTATTATTATTTTATTTCTATGATAGTAGATAACTTAAACATTGATAACATTTTTCAAGTATATTTTTGAATTCACACATCTTCAACCTAATTATAATTTTATAAAATTTAAATTAAATTATAATAATCTCAAAACTATCAGGGTTTTTTTAAATATTAATTATCCATTATTAATTCTAAAAATTGCATCATTATCAATGACACAGACAGAAAGTTGCTCTTGACTCCAACTCTCGAGATGTTTTTTATCTGAAGAACGAGTTAGAATTCAACATACACACACGCACATATAAGTACAAGGTTACTCTCTTCGCCCACAACAATGACAATGAGATTACAATTTTAGACTAAAAGCTGCACATGTCAAAAATATAAGTGATAGGAAATCTAATAAAAAATGGAGTTAGCCCACAATGGCTGCAAGTAGTGATCATCGGCACTCGTTGGTCGACAACGGCATGTGGTCATGACAAATGGTGGCCGACTGTGGCGGAGACTATAAATGCTGATGGTTGACCGGAGCTATTGTTTAAGGAGGTCAAAGGTTATTCATCGAGTCTTCTCTCCCTAAACCCTATATTAATGATTTAGATGTCTTAATGAAATTAGAATTAAGCAATCTTAATCTCGTCTGATTCCTCTAGTCGAGACACTCAATTCAACTAAATATATGTCAAATTTGAAGTTTATTCAACCCTTTACTCTACGATAAAAAAAAAAAAAAAATCAATTTTGCTCCAACGACTTCAACTAGAATTGATTTGACTCGAATTGAACCAATTTTATTACAGTCTTTACATTAATGTTGTTGAGACAGCCATTTTGTACATCTAAACACATGTTATAAGATCATCAACCTTAAAATAATGTTATTTTGCATGATTTTCATACGGGCAGACTCTATCTGATGTATCTAATTTTCATTGCACCAAATTGACATAGACAATGTAATATTCAAATTCAATGCTTCAAACCTCACAATTCTGATTTATATTTTTTG
>NEWO01000162.1:900370-922982 GCA_003013225.1 Phalaenopsis aphrodite | reverse complement strand
TCATCTTAAGGTCTAGAGGTTTTCATCATTGTAAATCTATGAGAAATCATTAATCTTTATTTTAGCTGCATTTATTCAAAAGATTGGCACTTATTCATGAAGATTAAAGAAACTTCTATATTCATTTGACCTTTAATATCCTTGGTAAGGGTAAATTTTGTGCCAAAGTTAGCTACATAAGCCTTATTTCTTTCGTAAACTCTACAATGTCAATATAACGAGGCTAAGTAACTTATTTTCACGCTAGCGAAGTTCTTCAACTAATGAGCGGCTCAACTCAATTAAAAACTTAAATGAAAAAATTTGTAATATTAGTAAATATAACTTTAAAAAACTTTGCATGCTAGGATATGAATGAGAAACAATTCTTTCCATTTTCACTTTTAGAATCATCTTTATGTCATCCATTTTTTTTCATGCACATACACCCAAATGCGCGCTCTCTGCATTAGGAAGGCCTTAAACCTAGGATCTCCTGATTAAAAGACAAAACTCTCAACCTCTAGGCCTTGCTGGCTTACAAATATATTTGTCATTCATATTTATCTAGATTCTCTTCTTCAAATATTTATTTTAATCCATCTACTTGTTCTACAAAAATGCTTCATATGTCTATTATATCGTTACAAGTAGGGCTTCACTTAGAAAAAAGGAAAGGAGTGGAATAGCAAAAGGAAAGAAGATAAATAGTTTATGAGTTGCTATTGTTTATTTTCTACGAGGGTAGAAAAAAGAAAAAAAATGCTTTATTTTAAGTATTTTTTCAAACATATAATGTTTTTTCCTAATATTTTTTTGCCCCAATTTTATTCAAATACTATTACAGAGAAAACATAAGTTACTTTAAATAAATATTGAAACTGATAATGTATTTTTTAAAAAAAAATCCTAATTAAAGCAAAAAAACACAATCGATCTCCAAAGGAATTTTTAGTAGGACTTCTTATTATATAATTGTGAGTGAATTTTGCCTTAAAAAAAAAAACCAATTTAGTTAAGGGTTTAATTGGAATGGTCGCTTTATCTTTAAATTCAGTTTGGACTTTTTATTGAAAAAATCGATTTATTGATATTGAATTTTAATTTGTCTATGAATCACACTCCAGGGGTTAGAGTGTAAGAAAGAAGAAAGAGACCAAAAACGAAATGATCAATAAAACATTATGTCTATGAGCCCTTTCTTATAAAATGATCTTCTTGTTTATAGAGGAGAGGGTACAATATATGATGTTACCTTTCTGCACATGCTTTAATAGGTTTGTTAGAGGATATTCTAGTTATTATATGTGAATAAGCCTATTTTTGGTTGCCCTATGACCTGATCGACTGGGCAAACATGACTTGAGCTCGATAAGGCTGATTCTATCGGTTAGGCTGAGTCAATGCAACCGATCAATTAATCTTGATTAGCTTTGGGTCTGTAGAATTGACTCAGTCGGCTGGAATTTGTCAGTTGACTGATTTAGTTTGACTATTGACCCTTATTCCTTAGATGAGGCGCTTATGTCGACAGAATGAGTTTAGGTTATTGAGCAGGGAATTAATCATCATAACTCGATAGATAGCTAATTCCTTGATAATGAAGTCATTCAAGAAGACCGTGAGACTACTGCATTATCAATTCTTAGTTCCTAATGAGGAAGCCCAACGGCATTTGCAGAACGATTGGTGATAGTAAAGACACAGCTGTACTCTTGCATTGGGTTGGATCTGTCAAGAAGTAGATCGATGCCTTCGCTTGAATTTTTAGCTCGGGTGCTTATCTAACTTGAACTAGTCCTATCAACATTGGCTCGAATGATTATTTTAATTTTTCTAGTAGCTAGGTTAGCCTTAGTCCTTGGCTCGAATGGTTACATTCAATTAAATAAGTGGGGGGACTTGGTCTCCAGTTGGTGAGCCCTCCTTTTGTACTGTTAGATCTCCTCAGGATTCATGCTAGTACATGTTTATGTTAAGAAAATAATTAAAGAGTTATTAATATTTTAATTAATTTTAATTAACTTAGATAACATTAAGCCAAATGATTTCTCCGTATGTATACTCCTACTCACTTAGAGTGTAACTGTTCAAGAACTAAAATCCACGACAGATTACCATAACATGAGGCTCTCTTTTGGACTGTTAGATCTCCTCAGGAATCGTGCTAGTACATGTTGATGTCAAGAAAATAATTAAATAATTATTAATATTTCAATTAAGTTTAATCAACTTAGATAACATTAAGCCAAATGATTTCTCCGTATGTATACTCCTACTCACTTAGAGCGTAACTGTTCACGAACTAAAATCCATCACAGATTACCATAACATGAGGCTCTCTCTTTATTTTCTTCCATGGGCTTGAGAAATATTTTTATACGGAGTGCAGAAGTAGCTCTACCAGCAGACGTCAGTAATATGTCGCCACGTCTGCTACCCCATGCCCACCTCATAAACACCGCACTGTGAACTGCTCCAATAACTTCTGTGGTTCCGTCCCCCGCAAAATAATTTTAATAATTGCTTCAATAATGTCGCAATAATCCCCCAATAACTCTTCAATAACACTGTGTGGTCAACCACTCTAATAACCCCCCAATAACACTCTGCGTTTTAACTTCAATAACCCCTTAATAATGCTTTACGTGCGGACTTCAATAAGCCCCCGATAACACAGCACAGTGAACTTCTCCAATAACCCCCAATAACATCGCAATAACACCCTAATAAGCCTCTGCATGCGAACTACAAAAACCCCACAATAATTGTACGATATTTTTTGGAGTGGAACCACGAAGGTTATTGGAGCGGTTCACCGCACGATGTTTATGAGGTGGGTCCGGTGTAACACACATGGTGACATATTACTGGAGTCCGCTCACAGAGTTGCACTACATATGGAAAAAAATTTCAAGGGGGTTCTCGTTAGTTGAAGTCTCAACAGAGAGAACAAAGTCTATTTTCTTTTTTCTCAGAGGCCAAAGTCTTCCCCCTTCCACTTACCCTTCTTCTTCTTGACCAAGGAAGGAAACGATAGGTTTAAGACCTATAGAGACGAGCATTTCCTTACTCTTCTTCCTCCCTGACTCATTCGCAATCCAGCCTCATCGAAGTCCTCTCCTTGTTCACATGATACAACCGCAACAACGACTACCAAGTAAATCGATGGTTTGATCACGACGTATGAAGCCCTTCTAAAATCCTGTATGCCACTCGTTTTTCCCCCGTTTTTCCCCCAGGAAGGTGACGCCCCCCATCTTTCTTTCTCTATCGCTTCAACTTCACATGACGTTGTCACGACCGAGATGGTAGTGACCTATACAGAAGCCTGAAACTTCTTCCCTCTGGTGGGAATCCCCTGCTTGGTTATCCCTTTTCCTTGCTTGCCTGCCTCTTTCGCGAGTAGGTGGAAAAGATAATGGCCTAAAATCAAGCATTTCAAAATAATCAACTAATATATAAAGCAAAATTCAATCACCTAAAAGCTAAAAGTAAATCTATCCACCCCCCCCATAACAGTTTGTTAATGATGACAAACTTCTAATTGACTTCATCTCACAAAGAAAAAACGTCTTATCAAATGTATCAATATATTCACAATCAAAATAATTGCATACTAGTAAGAACATGACCCTAGTCCTTCGTCCGTGTTTTTCTGTCGCCAAATGCATCACAAAATAGTAGTTACGACCAGAGCACTTTGACTGGGTTGTTGTCGCTAAATGACATTATTATATTATAGTTATTATCGCAACATGTATGTTCCCCAATGGTTTTCTACATTTTGAATTTTGAATCATAAGGGTACAATTGATTGACGTAAAACCTTCTATTAGCTAAGGTCGACGCAAATTTGTCTCAGTAGATAAACATCCACCCATGATCTACAAGGATATCTTGGCCGACACAACTCGTGACTGATGACAAGAATCTTTCTCTCCAGTTGACTAAACTACCTCCTCTAGCTAAGTAGTTAGGGACCACAACGACTAGAGATGATGGAACCATGAGATCTTGATTGAGTTTTGTCTTCATTCCCCCACCATCCGCTTTGATCTTCAAGTGATGAACTCTTAAATTTAAAATCTTAAGGCATATGCTATTATATATTGAATTCTCTTATTTTAATGACCAGCATTAATCGAAAGTCCTCTCCCATTATCAGAATGAGTAATTAGCCATACAAGCTTGCTCCTATGGAAAACATTGAAGCCCATACCAAAAATTCCTCATTATATGAGCAAGCTTGCTCCTATAGGAATTTTTGGTAGTGTCTTATCTATAATCCAATCTGACTTATAAAAATTCTATCTTGCAAAGCTCTCAACAAAAACAAAACTAAAACAAATGTGGAGAGTTCAAGAAAAGATTTTGAAATTTTTAAAACCCTTAGTACATTCTTTATCTATAATTGAAATTTACTACACATATAAATATTCTCTAAATAGAAGTGTGACATTCTTATATTATATATATATATATATATATATATATATATATATATATATATATATATATATATATATATATATATATATATATATATATATATATATATATATATATTTATCATTAGCCACAAATCAAATCTCGATGTATTTTCAGCAAGAGTCATTCTAAATTCAAAATCAGGATCATTTGAGGCTCGATTTAAACAATTAATATTTAAGATGAGCATATCGATAAAACAAACTTAATGATACTCAAAGAGATTCAATCTGAGTTCCAATAAGCTCATATTAAACACTTTAAATATCTTAAACAATTTTAGTGTGTCAATTGTAAGGCTAAACAATATCAAAATTTTGCTGGCTTATAGCCAAGTCGAGTGACTCATAGAAAGGAATCCAACGAGCCTAAATATCATTCAACGATAAGGTCAAAAAGACACACAAATTTTGAAAAGGTAATATATGATCATGAAAACTAATGTGAACCATCTCTTAGAGTATTTCAGGAGATTAGTTAAATTTATCAAATTGTCGCTTTCAAAAATTATAAATAAGCACTCATTCTTCACTTGAAAGGTGAGAAAGAGAGAAGAGAATGAGTTAAATGCTAATGCTTAACTCATGAAGTCCCAATAGTTTTCTTTGGTCCCCAAAGTTCACCTATGACCATCTGAGTTCACCGTTGATCATCAACAATAATTGATACAATCAACTACAGCTTTGGTAGCCAATTAGGGATACTATAACCATCAATTATAATTGTTGTTGTCAAACTACTATTATAGTTTATGATTAATTATTATTTTTTATGGTATTTTATTTCTTAATTTATGAGAAGAGTGGACTTATGTATTTTTAAATACCTAGTGAATTTTTTGGATTGGCCAAATATCGTAGTTTTTTACCTTTTTTAGGAATTTTTCACAAAAAAATGTTTCTTATGGTCTGTTTGGGGCAGTTCCAGCTTATTCAAATAAATAAATTATCCTGATAAGTTGCTGGTCCGCAGCTTATCCTGATAAGCTCGCTAGCTGTTTGGTTTGTGCATTTGGAAAACAACTGATTTGCAGCTGTTTCTGGATAAATGATAATTTTCCCCATGATATGGATAAGTCGTTTAGTTGTTTGGTTTGTAGGTTTAGAAAGCAGCTGATTTGTAACTTTTTCTTGATAAATGACTATTATGATACTGCGCAGTGTTGTTGTTTGCAACAGAATTGTAATCGATATAGATTTGATAGCTGAGAGCAAAAAAAATCACTTCATAACAGTAAAAAAAAAGGATATACGGATCACTTAAGAGTGAGTATCAAGAAACCTAACAAAAAATAACATATTAAAATTACAATTAAAAGTATGATAATATTAATTTTAAAATGCAGAAGAAGCATGCCACGAGCAACGTTGTCCGGTAGGGCCATCATCGAACCCCGAGCAACGTTGTCCGATTGGGACACCGTCGAACCCCGAGCAACGTTATTCGGTTGGGATATCGTTAAACCCCGAGCAACGCTCTTCTGTTGGGATACCGTCGAACCCCAAGCATCGTTGTCCGGTTGGAATATCGTAGAGTCGGTTGGACTGTATGCCCACCTGAAGAACATACGTTTGTCTGATTCGTTTGTCCATTACGGGCACCTGTAGAGCTGCTGCCTACAGCTATGTGGCTAGAGTGACATGAGTAACAAAGATGACATTCCACAACTACATCACACCCGCTTAGTGAAGTATAAGAATATGATAGAAAGCATCCTTCAAATATTTAAAATCATAAACACCAAATTCATCAAATAAAAAGAATCAAAGTGATGTCAACTTCCTTCAAACTCACCAAGCTATCATTACTGAGCCCTAAAAATTCAAATCTAACACCTAATCAAAGTGCTCCATTCCTCTACTAAAAGGCTGGTGTCAAGAATCTATGCACCCTTCAAATCCAAAGAGCAATTCCAACCAATGAGCAGGTTGTAATGATGCAAACCTGAATGTTCAAGTGAAATTATTTTTACGTTGAGATCCTTGAATTTTATTGGAGATCCGCAAAGCAAAACTCTCAATGTGCATTACAACTTGGCTTTTTAGGAGATTGGACCATTTATAAGGCACAAAATGCAAAAATTCTTGCTAGTTGCACTTGAAAATATTCTACAATAGGTACTTCTACTCTAGTATTTTCATGCATTACCTTCTATTATGGCTCAAAATTTAGAGATGCCATAAAGTGGAAGCAATGCTTAACAGAGTGCCAACAAATACGTAAAGAAGAGTTCCATAACATAGAGCCAAAAACCTCATAGAAGCTGATTGCAACAAAACCAAATCGCAATAGATCTAAAACAATAACGAAATACAATCCATCAAGAATGCCCAAATCAGATAATTTCATAAGCCATAGAACCAAAATAATGCTTAACAAAGAGCCAAGAAATGCGATTGGAAGAGTTCCATAGCATAGAGCCAAAAAAGAAAAAAAAAACAAACTCCAATCCATCGAAAGTTTACGAGAGATCTTTACAAGAGGGATACTTATAGATCTTACACGAGATCAACATAAGAAGAGGAAAGAAACTTGATCTGGGGAGAGGAGAAGCGAGAGCAATGAGCAGACTAGAGGAGATAGGCGTGAGATAGGGCAGAGAGGAACGATTCGAGGGCAGCGGGGCCAAAATTGTGACATCGAATACGGCAATAGAAAACATCGTATGTTACATTGTAGTTAGAACGCAGTTTCCAAACACTACAACTGTGTTTTCAAAATGCTGCCCGCACTTTTAATTCGCCCTAAACAACCTCTTAGTTTGTGTTCGCTGGACCTTCAGTCCATAACAAAATTGGAATTCTGCTCACTCTCGATCCTACTCAAACTCCAACTCCAGCTCTTTCTCTAGTTGAAGGTCTAGCCCCCAGTTCCCCTTACATGAATGGGGTATGCCTCTATTTATAAAGTTCGGGGGAGGTCAATCTGTAATTTTTAATCCCCCTATTTACTTTCTCTGTCCACAAACTCGTCACAACCACCATATGGTCGCCCGCCCATCACCACATCGTCGTTCCACAAGCACCTCTAGGGTAAACTTTTTAAATAAAATAATTCAGAGTGAAATTTGTAATATAAGGTGTTATGAGTGCTATATATATATATATATATATAACTTTTATTGCTAGATATGTAAATACATGAAATTTCTTGGTATGTATGTAAAATTTTCTTTTAAAAGAAGATAAAATAATCTCAAATTATAAAGCTAAAATTATATTAAGAGATGCTGGATCCAACGGCCATTGATCGTCCTGCCACCAACTAATCAAACCAACAAACACCACGCCATCCCTAATTGTTGTCGCCACCCATTCTCGTCTCTGGTGGAAGCCGTCGTCGAGATGTCAGCGTTGTACAAATTTCTATCTAATTATTTAAATTAAAAAAAAAACGAATATTTAAATTCAAAATATTATTTATTTCAAGGTGGGTTTTTTTTATTCATAAAATTATCTTTTTCTTTTGATAAATAAATACTAAGCATCTTTATAGGATAATTTAAAAATTGGAAAGTTGGATCATTAACTTAATATTATATTAACATAATATAATAATTATGAGTGATACGTGTTGGAAATTCTGCGGGTGGAGTAGTTGTTTAACTTCTTAGCGTTACTCAGATAATTAAAGAGATGCAGGCAGAATGAATATCTTAACTTTTTACGTGCAGTAGAAAGAAAAGAAAATCACATGACAGTCTAGTTGAAATAGTGAAATTTTGGGTGCGAATGTCCGCTCTCCTCTTGAATTTGGGAAGATGGAGTTATAAACTTGTGCAATAATAATTCATCAATAATAGACTTAATTTGATTGTAATGAATGTAGTTCTTGACGATAAGACGCAATAAGGGTCGTAGTCAATTGTTACGGAAACAATAATCCGCTGTGAATGATGTACACGATGACTGCAACGCTAGCTTGTCGTGGGAACTGTACTGAAAGTCATGATAATAGTTGTCCATGTGGGTTATAGATGGTTGTTTTAGGAGCAACGGTTGACCACAGATGTCGTGGTAGGAAATTGCAAGAGTTGTGAGTCATGTAGGTTGTAGTTGCTCAAATATGTCGCAACGATGAGTTGTGATAAAGTCCATAGACCGTAGTTAGTTATGTTGGCCGTAGTGGTAAGTTACGATAACGTCTGTAGGTCATAGAGTTTGAAGTTTGAAATTATATGAATTGTAATAATATTCGTATGCTGCAAAGGCTAGAGTGGGGAGTTCTATGAGCCAAGATAAGCAATAGTTGGGAGTTATAGATTTGTGATAACATTCGTAGGCCACATAAGTTGACGTTGGGAACTGCATGAACTATGATAACATTCATAGACCACTGTGGTCAGAGTTGAGTGTTACGTGAGCTAATAAGCTAGAGTTGAGAGTTGCAGAAAATGTGGACAGCGTAGGTTGTACAGTGATGAGTTGCAGGGAAAGAGCTTCATGAATTCGGAGAAAATCGTCGTATCATGAGTACGATGATTGTGTGGTGTGTTGTTCCATAGTGTATCGGACGACATATTGCTCCTTCGGAACATGCTCCTGAGAGGAGGATAAAGCTCTTGAAAACAGTAATTGGGTATAATTTTCACTTAGAATTTAAATACTCTATTTAAAAATTATCTTGAGTGTCGAAACTCGTGCCAAAAAATTGTTGATCGCGTGTGAGATGGAAATACAACGTCAACAAAATTGACAAAAAAATATTAAATTATATATATATATATAAAAAAAGACAAAATATCTCTACAATTATAATATCTCCGGAATAAAGAGCGTGAGAGGTCCAACACGGCTCATTCATTATATGCACGCACATTTCTCTTTCTCTCTCCTATAGGAGGGAGATGCCGGACCCCACCCTGACAGCGCCACGAACCAAAGTTCCCCCCCCCCTCGGCCTTTACCGCCTTCCAATTAAGCCGGGACCCAGACCCACCTCAAATGTGGGTCCCACACCCCCACCCCACATCCGCCCCTTATCAACAAAAGCTAAAACAAACACTTTTTTAAACAATAGAAATGGATTGTTATTCATAACGGCTTTTACAGATCTACCCTGGGATTTTTATAAACACGTCCATCGCACAAAAAGTTGTTAGATAAAATAGGACAAAAAACAAGAAAAGTCAGATTTACGTACATACCACTCAGTTCCTATGTTTTTACATATGTGCCATACTACTTCCCCATGCACTAAAAAGTGCATTATCATCTTAGAAGTTAAGAGAGACATTTTAAATGTGACATTAATAATGTTATACAAATATAAATATAAAAAATTACTATATGCGTATGCATTGAAAGAAATATTATATCAGCAATGGATCAAAACTTCAATCAATATCATAACTTTTATAAAGAGGGCTGAATTGTGCCAGCAGCAAGTAGGTGCTTGGAGTTTTGATGTATTTCTGAATCAGAACTCTTGATATAAAATGCAAAACAATATTAATACTTCAATTACAATTCGTCACGCGTACGGTCTGTCCCCAACCAAAAGAAAAGAACCAGAGAGAATCAAATTAAAATCCACTGTAATCCGAAATGCATCACGACTCATGATGCAATATGTCAAAATGCATCAAGACTTCAATCACAATACGCCACGTGTACTGTCTATCCCCAACCAAAAGAAAAGAACTCCTGAGAATCACATTGAAATCCACGTAATCCCAAATGCATCAACTCCTGCTGTAATATGCAAAACTGTATCAAAACTTCAATCACAATGCGTCATGCATACAGATCGGCCCGAACAAAAAAGAACAGAACTAGAAAGAATCACATTGAAATCCACTGTAATCCAAAATGCATCAGGACTTCAAATGTAATGTGCAAAAAATAATTATCAAAAACTCCAATCACAATGCACCATGCATAAAGTTCAGCTCCAACCAAAAGAAAAGAACTAGTGAAAATCACATTGAAATTTACTATAATTCACTTATTGAAATTCAGAATCACACTCATCAACTGTTAAAAATATCCAAAAACTTTTCATCTATTGGTTGTGAAACTCAATCAAAATCACAAATATAAATAAATCTACATAATTTTAATCAATGCTTTAAAAAGAATAATTCAACTAAAAAGAGAATCGTTGGTAATAAAAACTCAAAAAAAGAGTCTGAAAATGAAATGATTTCCAGTTTCATTCAGCATCCCAAGCGGAGAGTGATTCCAAGAATAAATAATGAGTGACAACTACCCCCAGTTGCAACCATATTTTTGTTTCGGCGCTTAAAATTTCAAAAAAAAAAGGGGACTCTGCGACCTAAACTGGCAGAATTTGACTACTCGCATAGAAAAAAGAAAAAAAAAAAGTTTAGAACATATATTTCCCTTTTACAAATACATACACATCGGCGCCTGTGTTCTTTCCGTGCATAACCCTCCTTCCCCCTGCCCGTCAATTTTCCAAATCAACCCAGAGGTAATTCATTAATTCCATAGCACTCCTCCCGTACCGTTCTGATATCCCCCACCCTGCCGCTCCCCGTTGCACGGAAAAAAAAAGAAATTTTAACCCTCTCCGCGCCTCTCACGTGCAGCAATGGCGGCTTTTATTCCCTTCTCAGGCTTTTGCAGGCATTCAAAAATGACATTTTTATCACAGAAGCTACAAAGCTTCCCTGAAAAAGGGGAAGGGATTGCAGGGCTACCTTCCAGCTGCAGGTTTCTGTTCAGCCGAAGGAGATACGTCGGGCTTCAATGGGACGGGCTGCATTGTGTGGATGTACATTAGAGGATGCGGGGCGGCGGCACCAGTAGCACCCGAACCAGGTTGGGAGATGGTGGTGAATTGTGACGGGTGTTGCAGGAGGCTTGTAGGCATTAGATTCTTTGAGTTGGTGTTGGCTGTTGCTCCTCCTCCCGCTCCCGCTCCCTTGGATGGATCTGCTGCAGCAGCAAGTGATAGAGAAGAAGGCCCAAGGGAGAGCATCCCTGTGGAAGCAGGAGCAGAATTCTGCCGCTGCTGGTCAGACGGGCGGCGATGGTGCTGCTGGAAGTAGCTGCCGGCAGCGGCGGCTGCCGCAGCATCAGAATGGGATGTTTGAGATTGCATGTAAGGGTAGGAGAAGAATAATTGGGCAGTCTGAGCTTGTGGGGAGTGCTGTTTTGGCATCTGTGACTGCTGAAGGTGTTGGGAGGTCTGTGGCTTAGAACCAAGGTTTTGAGGAGTGGTCATATGGGGGTTTCCAAGGATGGACGGCAAGTTTCGATTGGTTACAGGTAAGGGAGAAATGGTGGAGCTTGATGAGGAGTTCTTACCTGGTTGTTGCTTCTGGAAAGGCAGCACAGGTATGACTGGAGAAGGTGGTACAGATTTTGCAATGGCAGAAGAATGAGGACTCCCGCTGGAGCTTTTGGACACTGAATTTTGAGGAGATCCGACTGCTATGGTTGCTGGAGAAGACAATGATGCCGCGCTGCTGTTGCCTGGGGTGGCAAGGTGTTGGCTTGATTGTCCGGGAACCTTGGCGGGGCTGACGCCAAAAGAGATCTGGTGGGTTTGATGGGGTGATTGTTGCTGGCTTCGCACTTGAGGGATTTGAGTCTTCACAGAGGTTGATGATGAGGGGGTGGCTGAAGCAAGACCAGCAGCGGAGGATGGATTAACTGCTCGGGTTGAGGCCTTCCATTGAGCGGGCTGGGAAGAAGCGCTGTTTTGGATGAGAGTTGGAGGGAAGCCGGCGAGAGGTTGAGGGAACTTTGATGGAGTTGAGTTTCCCGACAGGCGATCGGTGTAGAGGCTAGCACTGCTGTGAGAAGAGGCGGACTTTGCTCTCTGCTGATGCTGTTGAAGCTGCTGCTGCAGCTGAAGTTGCTGAACCTGCTTTGGAAGCTGAAGAACCTGCTGCTGATGCTGCTGGGATAGCAGATGCTGAGAATTTGGAGAGTTTGTTAGAGAATTGGATGTAGCAGGTGCAGCGCTAGCAGGCCGGCTTGAGATGCGAGGAGCGCTTGGAGGCGGCTGAATAAGATTCAATGTTCGGGAAGAACTATCAATCACAGCATTGGTAAGAATGGAAGAAATTGGAGTGTCGGTGTCAGCACGAGAAAAAGTGTGAGAATGTTGCTGGGCATTCCCCAATACCTTGGTCCCAGAGATCTTTCCATCCTCGCTAACTGTGCTGGCATTCCCCATATCATTGGGGGATTTCCCATCTTCAGGTTTCTTATTCTGCTGCTGCTGCTGCTGCTGTTGATGAGAAGAATGTGCCGCAGCAGCTGCTGCTGAGACCTGGTAACCATGGCGTACTGTTTCTGGAAGACTCTGGAATATGGCATGATTTTGTGCCATTGACGAGAAGTCCAGACCATGAGGAGCTCCAGCGGCGGCAGCAGAAGCAGCAGCAGCTCCGCCATAGGTAGCAAAAGACATGGCAAAAGCCTGAGATGGCGTGAGATCAACTTTCATAACCTGGTTTTGTGATTGCTGCTGCTGGTGCTTCTCGCTGTGATTCCCAACACCACTGCTCAAAGCAGCGGCAGGAGCAATCAGGGCAAAGTTCTGAGAATGAGCGGGCATGGCAAATTTCTGAGCGTAGATGTTCTTGTGGGTTTGAGAAACCCTGCTGTCAGCTGTTGATGGGGCATCCTCACCTCCAGGTTCAGGTTCCAACTGCCGAACCTGATGAGAATGAGAAATGTGTTGCTGCTTGTTGGAAGGAGGGAAGCCATGGGAATTCCCTGCAGTAATAGCACTTGGAGCAGCTGCAGGAACTCTCTGGGATTGTTGAGTATTCTTCTGGGAGGAGGATGAGCCGCTGGACGTACTTGGATTTTGATGTCCCTGCTGCGGATATGGAGGAGGCTGCTGTGAGGATGGTGGCTGCTGTGGTAACCGGAGCTGGGACGGGTGAAGCATCTGGGAAGGGTAAAATGACAAATTGAAAAATGGCATGGCCTGAGCAGGACTTGCCCCTCTGCAAGGTTGAGCTCCACCAACATGAGCTGGAATAGGAAATGAGTAGGTATTGTTTTGCAGAAAAGCAAGATACTGAGCGTCGTTTGGTGCCAAACCAGGGTAGTTAAAACTCATGGAAGTCCCTGATCCATTAGCTCCAGAAGCTCCTACCGCAGCATAACCTGCACTGCCGGATGATTGAGCTGTGTTGCCAGAGCCTGGTGTCAATTTTGCAACAACAGATCGATTGGCGGAGGCAGCAGCTCCAGCAGCGGCAGCCTGCTGTTGATTCAGAGGGAAAATGAAAGCAGGAGCCTGTGATGAACTCAAGATAAAAATCAGAAAATGAAAGAAATGAGAATAGAAGAAAAGAAAATGGTAGCGACAAAAAACACAATTTGAATTATAATCTTACAAGCATGTTGCCTGCTGATCCAGGTTGTGAGGACTGTGGTAGTACAGGTGGCTTTCTCTGTGAAACATCCATGAATTGAGTAGCCACATTACTCTTATCCTTCGCGGCGGATGCTGGTAAACATTTCTCTTGTACAGGAACCAAGCTCTTCCCAGAGAAGCTACCCTGTAATGGACTGCGAAGAATTGCTGAATCTGAAGGTGGTGCAGTATTGAGATTGTATTGTTTTGATGCAAACAACGGAGCTGCACCAGCTGCTGAAGGCCAGAATGGATTTAATCTTGTAATCTGCTGATGATAATAAATGTTCTGTGCAATATAGCAATGCGCTGCACAACGCTTTGGCCGGAGTTGTGAAGGATGGAAGCTCTGTAACAAAAAAATAAAAATAAAAATAAAAATTGATTTTTTCTACTACATCATAACCATTAATTGACGGAGGGGGAGGGAAGAAGAAAAAGAAAGCTACCAGCTTAGAGGAACTGGACGTCCCATCCACAGGAACAACAGGTGGTATGGGAGGAACTTGACCCATGAACCTAATAACCAAAAAAAAAAAAAAATCAAAAATAAATAATCTGACGACAATGACATAAATAAATAAAATATGGTCCCACTTGTTCATGAAATTACAACCACTGACACAGACAGGCATAACACCAGAAATTAACTTCTGACCTCCGCCAGTCCAGTCGGCGAAACTTTCATGGTTAAAAAATTAAAAAAAAAAAACGGAAAAACAGGAAGGAAGTAAGAAATCATGGAAAGCGTACCCAAAAGGAGGAAAACCACCAGCCCAACCTGTGATCTGCATCGGCATGGGCATAGATGCCGTCGAACCTAGGAAAGATGCCCATGAGATAGAGATCTACCCACCCAGGAGCATAAAAAAATAAAAAACAAAAGCAACGGAGAGGGAGAAAAAAATTACCAGCTTTCTCGGTCTTGGGTTCAGTTCTTGAAGCTTTAGATTGCTGCTTTTGGCCTTGATGCTTAATGGCACCTGCAACGTCCTTGTCAAGCTTCTCTAAATCGAGTTGCAAATCAAGTTTCCTCTCCTTGCCGGCCGGCTTCCTTGAATCAGAGTCGTCAGTGGATGGCTTTCCACCATTTTTATCGTCGTGAGCAAGTTCCTCGGCTTCCGACTTTGATTTTTTCTCAATCTCCTCCCCTTCAGCTTTGGAAACCTCAGGTTTGGGTGCCTGAGCGGAGAAGAAATAAGAATGGAAAAAGTTGGAAGAGAAAAAAAAAATAAAAACCTTTGCATTAAAACATATTTGCTTACATTCTCCGTCTCCACAGGCTTGCACTCTCCAACATAGTCTGAGTTGCTTTCAATCTCCGGAGATAATTTCCCAGGAGGAGCCTGAAAATATACCAATTTTCAACATATTCATTGAAAAAAATTCAACAGAACAAATGGAAATATTATAGGCCAAGCGCTCAAGGATTCATACCATCAAATCGATACTAAACTTCTCTTCTCGTTGGGTATCAGAAACCATAGAACTGCGGATAAAAAGCCCAAAATAGAAAAAAGAAAGGGAAAAAAAGGGTTATCAGCCAACGAACCCTTACCATCCAAAAAAGTTAAAAAGGGTGAGATAAGAAAGCTCACGCTTTGCTTGCAGGGGCTTCTTCAATGTTAACATCCAAATTTGCAGCAGGAGAGTCTTTTTGCGTAGAGAAGGCCTCCTCCTTGGCCTTCTTCTCTGACCGGCTATCAGTATCCTTCAGATCCGGGAAACTTTCAGCCTTTACTGAATCTTGGTTAACCTTAGCCGAGAAAACTATAGCGGAAGGAGCATTAGAAACTGCTTGATCGCTAGAGAAACATCCATTTTCAACAGCAGGAGATGCGTTCTTCTCTGATCTAGGAGAAGCGGAATCAGTTTTGGTCCCTACAGGTGGTAGCACCACTTCTGTGTCCAACTTGGCAGCGGAAGAACTAGATGTTGTTGGTAAAGCAGTGGAACTTGGCGGGCTAGTTGGGCTTTCATCTTCAATCCTCGTCCGAGGCCGCTTCCTCTTAGGCGCTGCATAAGTGGAGAAGAAAAAAAAAATTGTCGAGGATAAGAGAAGAAACCAAGACATCATCAAATTTTAGCAACATCCAAACACGATACTGACCTGTTGCGGTCAACGGAAATGAGTTGATGCTCGGATTAGAAGGTCGCATGGTGGAAGGTTGAGAGGTTGCAGGAGGAGAAATCGGGTTTGGCGAAGAAACCCTAGATTTAACTTCGTTTCCGGATCCATTGGATTCCTTGGGATCGTGCCTGTGATCTTCTTGCTTTGAAGGGACCTGCCTTGTCATTCCAAACAAGACCTCTGCAACCTCAATTTCAATTTCCTGGATAGAAGAAGACTTCGACGTTTTCGGTAGCCTGGGCTTCGGTACACTGATCGGCTTCTGCAATCAAAAAAGAATAAGGTTAATCACTGGAACAAAACTAACAAGCGACTAAATCACTGGAAAACTATAAACGGCAAAACAGAGACCATCCTCTTTCGGATTGAAGCATTAGAAGACGAAGGTGAAAGTGGAGCAGTGGATGAAGGACTTCGTCTCGCTGGAGAGATCGATGCTTGACAAGGAACCTGCTCTCCTCCACCACCGCAACTGCCGCCTCCACCCGAAACCCAACATTCTTGTGACCTTTTCACAGATGCTGCACCAACAATGGAAAAAAAAAAATTCACAAAAACGTAGAAAAAGAGAAGATATAAATAAATAACAACTTGATATCATCAAATCCAAACATCAACAATCATACATGACCGAGCTTTGCGCGGTATTGGAGCTCCTATCATCTCCTCTGCGACTTTCCAAGTGCAAGTCCCCGGCGGTCTTACCGGTTTAACCGGATAACCTTTCCGAATATTGTGACTCTGCATCACCGAGGATGCTGGAGCTGGATTCTGAGCTTGAGGCGGCTGCAGACGAACAGCCACCGAAGAGTCCTCTTCCTCATCTTCGTCATCCTCATCAACACTTTCCTCTGAGCTATCCTCTCCTTCCTCTCTGTGGCTCCCATGCATCATCCTTTCCCCCCTTCTCCTCTTGTTCCGGCCAGATCTGTCACGATCTCTATCTTTCTTGCCTCCTCGATCCCTAAGCCGTGACGTCTCCTGCATCTCCATCGCTCCATCTTCCTCTGTCAAACAAGAACAGTGAGATCGAAATACCCAAACAAAATCAGAAAAAAAAAAAAGAAAAAACAGAATCAGTAGACAAATGAGCAAACTGAAGAAATCCAACCAGGTGAATCTCTCAAGCTACTGCTCCTCTGCCTTCTCCTCGACAAGCTCCCGTTCACCGCAGCCATGGATCCTCTTCTCCCATCACGAATCCTTTCCATCAGTCCGATAAACCGCTCATCAAAAAAAAATCACACCCCGACTACCTTTATCTTATCCACAACCTCCACTCCCCCTCCGGAAACAACAAATCCCCACACAATCGCCGACGAAATTCCGTTGAAAAAAAAAAGAAAATTCAGCCTCCAAACCTCACCGGCCTACCAAATCGCACCGAAATCTCAGCGAAATTTGCGTATTTAGCACTCAGATCTCCCCCCTCTTTTCACTCTCTCTGATCTTCCAATCCACCTCTCCCTCTTCCGCTTTCCTCTCCGCACTTGCGCCCTTCTCTATCTCCTCCTTTCGCTCATCACTCCCTATATCCACTCCTCCGCCACAACCAACGGACCAGATCCACCCTCCACGCACTACTTTTTCTCACGTCCGTCCGATTTCCATCAAATCTAACGGCGTGCGCTCTGCGGTGCCACCGTGGAGAACAATCAAGCCGTCCATTCCCTACGGCTCCGCAAACTCTGACCCTTCCTACCCAACCTCCACGTGTCCATAATTTCAGTTCCTTTCTTCCCACGCATCGCGATGAGACCCTCGCGTGTCCGGACTCCGCACCCTGAGTCCCTCCCCGCCGCGGGCTATAGCCGGTTGCTCCCCTCCTATTGGCTCCGGTGGCCAGTCAAGTCCTTCATCATTTCCCATTTCAGTGCGCTTCTTCCCTCTTCCTCCATCTTATTTTATTCCTCCCTCCTCCGTGGGCCCCACTCCGATGGCTACCCGTAGTCTTCAACGGCTCCGATCTCTCAATGCCACCCGTTACGCGCTTTCTTCCGTCCGATCCCGGATGACGTGGCACAGTACATCCGAAGCTGAAGTCGCGACGAAATCCGAGCCTAGCTGGCAGATATTTCCAAGTGCATCAGCCGTCCATCTCTCTCGCATCCGACGGCCGTGATGGAGTCCGGAAATAGGGTGGCCCACCTTGGACGCAGCCGATTGGGTATAATTTCCTCGCGGGGCTGTTAGCTGTGGTCCCTACCTTTTCCTGATTGATGACGTCAGCACGGGCCCGCACGTCCCCCGGTAATGCACAAACACCGCACTTCGCCACCTTCCCTTACCGCCAGCTTAAGAAAAGCGTGCCTAAAAAATAACTTATATTTTTTTATTATTTAATTATTTTAATTATTTCTTTTTTTTAATTGTTTGCCCCGTCCCCGCCTATGAAAAACTTTTATGCGACCGCACAGTCGTTCCTCTCCTTCCTCGGTGCGGAGATGCAGAGCTTGTGACCCGACGAACACGCGGAGAACGGACGAAGGCACGCGGCGCATGCGAGTGGCCCGGTTCGGTTGTTATAGGCCGGGGCCCACGGTAAAAACTAGCGGTGGATCTTGCATCACGGAGAGATATTTCTTATGCGGCCCGAACGAACGGTAGGCAGAAGGGCGCGATGTTGCGCACGTGTCGAACCATCTGCTTTTGACACGTGGAACGTCGTCAGACAAGATTTGCCGCTCGGGATCACGTATAATATACTACAAATTAATTGAAAAAAATTATGGCATGTTCTACAAAAAAAAAAGATAAAAATAAATTTATAAGGATTATTTTAATATAAATTTAATAAATAATATTTATCTTTCAAATTATTTTAAAGATAATAAAAGAAGCTGGTAGGGCTGTCAAAAAAAAGTTTGTTCGAGAACAGCTCGTGTTTAATTTGTCAAGAAGTTCGTGTTCGACTCTGTCAAGGTATTCGTGTTCGACTCTGCCAATAAACAAATGAGACAAACACGAATAATATTTTTTTTTCATTCGGTTTATAAATAAGACAAAAACTAACAGTCATGTGTTCAATCATACTTGAATCATTATTGTTCGAAATATAAAATAATTTCAAATAATTGTATAAAAAAATTATCATATTTTAATAATAATTAAATACTCTAAAAAATTATCATTTAAAAAAAATAAATTCTATAAATTATAATAATATTTAAAATGTTAAATATATATTTCATTTGTAACTTGTTTTTTACAATTCGTAATAATAATAGATTTGAAGAAATAATATTTTTTTTAATAGAGGGATGTTATTTATTTATTTTGGTGACTTGACAATTAATAATTAAATTTATTAAGATTTTAATAATTCAAACAATGCTAATAAATTTGAAAGATTTCGTACAATTCAAACAAATCGAATAATTCGAACATTTCAAATATGTCAAATTAATTTGAAACAAATCGAACCGAACACGTACACTAGCTTCACGAATAATTTCAAACACGAGTCTATTTCAAACACACTTAATTTCGAACTAATCAAACACGAACACGAACTCTGTTCGTTTGTGTTCAGTTCGTTTAGCCCCATATAAACTAATATAAAAAATAAAAAAAAATTAAAATATTTATAAGAAATTTAAAACCTAAATTAGAGAAGTAAATGAAAACTTTATTTTATAGTATTTAAGTTATAGATAAATATGTCATATCAAAAGATTATTGCTTTTCAACATTATAGTAGATATGTGTAGTCTGGACTGACCAATATAAGTTCAATATACCATGTGGGGTAAGGACTTAGATTAATATAAAATTTACATTGGGACCATATCAAATAACTTTTTAGCCTTCCTACCATATTACAACAAGGTAAGAATAATATTTGGACATGGAAAATTCAAGAGTTATTTACATCGAAGGATTTTATTAGCTTGAGGTTTTACACCCGTCGATCACCTCGACGATTACAAGAAACTCACTTTCTCTCTCCTTTCCTTCTCTCTCTTCTTCTCTAACTGAGACTGAGACATTGACTGTACCTTTCACTGGTTGAAATGCTCCACATTTGCAACTCAAAGCCTTTGTCTTCAAGCTAGAAAACCAATTAATGTTGCGCACAACTTCAATTTCTCAAGAGTAACACTCTTAGTCGACATATCAGCGTCAACATAGCTTTGTACCTCAAAAATTTTTCTTGGGTTACTCATGTATTTGCTTACAACTTCCACTGCATAGTTAATATTCTGCCTCTGTTGAAAGTTTTTTTTTCATCAAGTCCAGTCTTGTACCTCTTACTGTTATCAAGCGCAGTCTTCGCTTGGTACACTCACTTGTTGTGCAATGTCTTCTTCCCTAGTTGAAGTTCTGTCAGATCCCAAGTCTGATTCCCTGGTAGAAAATTTGTCTCCTCCTTATTGGTCAACTCTCACTTGCTTAATTATCATATTGCAAGATTTCTTTATAGCTCTGACTCATGTGACCAAGCCTGCAATGTCGCAGATTTGTCGTGTTCTTTATAATTGTAGTAGCAACAGTGCTGGGTAAATTTGTAGTCATATATAGTGTGTCAGTTTTTTTTACCACGAGCCAGTACTAAGGATCCTTTGGCAACCTTCTGGGTGTTGTTTCAGAACACTACTAAATTACCACCCTTTTTGAGCTGAACAACAGAGATGAGGTTTTTCTTCAGCTCATGAATGTGTCCGACCTTTTGCAAAGTTCATTTTCTCTTATGAAGGAGTGCAATATCAACGTCTCTCATCTCTACCACGTTCAGAGTTGTTCCATCAATGATATATACCTTCCTAAAGTCACTTGTAATATAGTTTTGCATCAACTCTCGCTGGGAAGATGTATGTAAAGAAGCCCTTGAATCCATTATCCACACATCAACAGGATTGTGAACTGTCAGTTATAGCACATCATGTATTTCTTTAGTTACAATATTAGCACTATCATTCTCCTTCTTCTTGAGATTCCTGCAATTCCTTTTAATGTGGTCAGTTTTTTCACAATTCAAGCAGGTTGCATGTCAACCAGTCTTTGATTTTGAGCTCCTCTGTTTGAGTTATTGTTTTGTGATCTCCCTCTGGAATCAACATTCAATGTTGAACTCGAACCTGGGGTCTCATCAAAATCTTTCATGCGCACCTCCTTTGTCAAAATCAAATCACAAATACCATCATGTTTCAGTTTATATTTACCTATAGAACCACTAACTGTCATCATCATGACTTCCTAGTTATTTGACATTGAAGACAATAATATCAACGCACGTATCTCATCTTCAAAATCAATTTCAACAGATAATAATTGATTTGTGATAGTGTTGAAATCATTCAGATGTTATGCAACAGACACACCCTCCGCCATTCTCAAGCTGAATAATTTTTTTGTCAAATGAACCTTGTTATTCGTCGATGTCTTTTCATACATATCTGATTAAGCCTCCTGAGAACTACAGAAGTCCTCTCCTTGATTACGTTGTGGGCAACTGATCTCGACAGGGTTAATCGAATAACCCTCAGAACCTGTCGATCCAATAATTCCATTCCGCCTCGTCCATCTTTTCCGTCATCTTTCCTAGTAATTTCTTCCCATAAAGGTAGTCATCTATCTGCATCATCCAGTAACCAAAATCTGTGTCATTGAACTTGTCAATCCATGATGTCATCACTTCGTCTCCGCTCATCGTTCTTTCTTAGATTCGAAACCACGGCTCTAATACCAATTGTTGTGAAAAACGATGACACTAAAGTGAAAAAATAGATCGTGAAAAATTCGGAAAACAGAAAAAGAACGCAATGGAAATACACATATTTATGTTGTTCAGAAAATTGCCTACGTCCACAGAGTTGCAGAAGATTTAATTAGCCTTAGGATTTACACCCGTCAATCACCTCGAATATTAGAAGGAACTCAATTTCTCTCTCTATCTCTTCTTACTTTCTCCCTCTTCTTCTCTCACCTTAAGCCACCAATCAAAGAGAAATGAATGGAGAAGCAGCTTGCACCATGCAATCTATTCTCACATGAAATTGAACCACTTTTCTTTCTTCCACCGTTGCTGCTCACCAAAGGAATCACAAAGGGAGCCAGTAGCCTCACGCCGGAGGAACACAAGGGTAGAGAAAAACTTGTTGTGTCTTCCATGATTTAATTCCAGCCGAGCCTACAAAGTCATCTGAAATTTGGCCCAAAAAGGTAAGCCATCCATTACATGAAACTAAGAAATGGCAAGATCCTCTATATGAAACCATAGAGGCATGAGCCCTAATTTGAGAGCAAAGACAGGACAGCTTGATTCGCGATATCCATAGGTAATTCGAGCCGGCCGAATAGACTCAAATAGCAATGATGATCAAGCTTAACCAACCGAACTGCTCTTGCAGACCGAAGCCAATCAAACTCGGCTGATGGAGTGATATGTTCATAAATGCCAAATATTAAGATTACCTTGTGTAGCCCCTTTTAAGGTACTGAAAAAAAATGTAACATTATCATACTATAGCCTAGGGCTGTCAAAAAAGCTCGTTGTTCGCGAACAGTTCGTGTTCAGTTCGTCAATGAGTTTGTGTTCGATTTGTTCGATAAGTAGACGAGACGAATATGAACAAATTTTTTTCGTTCGGTTAGTTAAATGAACCAAACACGAACAGCGATGTGTTCGTTCTTATTAGAATCTTTATTGTTCGAAATATAAAA
>NEWO01000162.1:831652-841758 GCA_003013225.1 Phalaenopsis aphrodite | reverse complement strand
TATATATATATATATATATATATATATATATATATATATATATATATATATATATATATATATAGTACCATTTAATCTCTATGTATTTACTTATCTAACATCTAAATTTTAATCTTTTACATAGAAGTCATCTTAACTTTTTTTTACACCAACGTCACCTTATCTGACATAAAAATATATTTTTAATATTTGAAAAGTTAAAATACAATTTTTTTTTTGTGATATGAAATTTTTGGGTGATATAAATATAAAAAATAAAGTTTTAGTGTCACGAATGAGAAAATATTAGATTCCAAAAATGTTTGTGAATCACACCCAAATAAAAAGCGAGAGGAGAGTGGAAAAATAGAGAGAGCGGCAAAGCAGTGACTTCTATAGTGGATTGTATGATATCCAAAATGAAAAGTAAAAAAAGGAACTCCTTACAACAAAGAGTGGGAGGATTTAACACAATAATGATATTACGCTTTTAATATAAATTGGGGTATAAATAACTTTTTTATTTTGTATTCCGCATTATTCTGAATTTTAATATGGTATCAGAGACAGGTTATTTCATATGAGAGACAGTGAACGTAGGGCTCACAATAGAAGAATGATTTATCATAGCCAAAAGATAATATTGACTTGCAAAAGTTTGAAAAGTTGAGGCACTATTTATGATATTGGCTTTTGAGTTTCTGCCCACTACAAATTACAAATCTCAAAATTTTAGATTTTATAAGCTTTGAAGTTATTTAGAAGATTTTGTTTTAATTTATAACCATTTAATAGAAGATGAGAGGAAGAGGAAAAATGAAAAGCTTAAAGAAAGCAAAGTTTGTTGCTCTTATGGATTACTTATTACAAACAACTATTCATATATATGGTACTAAAAGGTATTTCAGTTATTTTTATAATAATTGTCAAGGCATATAACCTCAATTTGTTATAGCTACATGACCTAATCGTGTGAGCCTCCTTCCCTTGTCTCCTTTCTTTTGGGACCACTTTGTAAGGATATGATCGTAACTAGGATGCTAGCTTGTGAGATGATGAAGATGTGAGCTCCTTTATCCCTCTTCGAGTAGATGATCAGAGCATCAAGTCATTCATCTTTAATCATGATGTGTTGTAGAGAAATGTCACGTAGTTTGAAGGAAAAAAAATGGCATACATAAAAAGTATGTACTTATAAGAATGGAAGGAGTGATCATATCTAGCATGATCACTCTATCCACCCTTCTAAGTACATACTTACAAAATATATAATATTTTCTTAGTTTGAACTAATCTCAAATGAAGTAATAGTCTAATTATGTGTTTTGTAAGAGCATGGAAGACCAAATTGTGAGCTAAAGTAATGCCTGAGATACTATCGTTGTGCATTGTAGTTAGCGTGGTTAAAATCCTGGTCAATTCATGTAGTCGATGTAGCAAAATAATCTCTATCATGGTAGTGGCTATACTCTATATTTTGCCCAGTTGAGGATCTTGCTAATTGCTATTGTTGGTTGTTTCTTTGTTGACTAGGAAATTACGTTTGGTCCCATGTAGATGCAGCATCTTGTGGTGAATTTTATGTGTTGTCGCAAGCCCAACACTTAAACATATGCATGTATTTGAAGGGGTTCAGCTGAGATTTCAAGCTTATAATGTGTTGTGCTTTTGATATATTGAGCAATCATTTTAAGTATTGTTAGTGTGTCATGTTATGATTGTGTAGGATTATTGTGAATGCAATGTCTGATCTAATGACTGTTAAGTATTAAATGCACTAAAAATTTGTATGTAATGATGTGGTTCTACGATGGGTGTTGATGTGGCTGAGCTATGTGAGAAAAGTTGTCAAAATAGCTCATTATTTGTGAATAATTCATGTTCAACTTATTCATTAGGCAAACAAGCCAAACAAAAACATTTTCATAGCTCAAATTATAAACAAATTAAACACAAACAAACATTTGCTCATTTGTATTCAAATCATTTTAGCTTGAAATAGTTAAATGAGATGCTTGACGAAAGGTGAGTTAGTTGCTCTTATGGATTACTTCATAATTTATTCAGCTCAAATAAATTTCTTACTTATTACAAGCTACTATTCCTATATATGGTATTAAAAGGTATTTAAGTTATTTCTATAACAGTCGTCAAGGTATATAACCTCAATTTATTACAACTACATGCCCTAATCTTGTGAGTCTCCTTCCCTTGTCTCCTTCCTTCGGGACCACTTTATAAGGATATGATCGTGACTAGGATGCTAGATTGTGAGACGATGAAGATGTGAGCTCCTTTATCCCGCTTTAAGTAGATGATCAGAGCATCAAATCCTCTGTTTGTTAGTTAGATATATGTTGATGGTGAGCGATCGGTAAAGAATTTGATGAGAATGTCCGCTAATTCATCTTCAATCATGATGTGTTGTAGAGAGATGTCACGTAGTTTGAAGAAAAAAAAAATTGCATACATAAAAAGTATGTACTTGTAAAAATGAAACGAGTGGTCATATCTAACGTGATCACTCTATTCACCATTGTAAGTACATACTTACAAAATATATAATATTTTCTTAGTTTGAAATAGTCTCTAATGAAGTGATAATCTAATTATGTGTTTTGCAAGAGCATGGAAGACCAAATTGTAAGCTAAAGTAATGGCTGAGATATTATCGATGTGGATTATAGTTAGTGTGGTTAAAATCCTAGTCAATTCATGTAGTAATTGATGTAGCCAAATAATCTCCATCATGGTATTCACTAATACTCTATACTTCACCCCGTTGAGGAACTAGCTAATTGCTATTGTTGGTTGTTTCTTTGCTAACTATGAAATTAGGTTTCTACCCATGTAAATGCAGCATCTTGTCGTGAATTTTATGTATGTTGTCACAAGCCCAATACTTAAGCATATGCATGTATTTGAAGTGGTTTAGTTATGATTTTGAGCCCATAATGTGTTGCTCTTTCAATATATCAAACAATCATTTTAAGTATTGTTAGTGTGTTATGTTGGGATTGTGCTTGTATTGATTGAGTAGGATTATTGTGAATGCAATGTTTGATCTAATCACTGTTAAATGCTTAAATGCATCAAAAATTTGTATGTAATGATGTGGTTCTACAATTGATGTTGATGTGGCTATGTTTGTAATGCTATGTGAGAAAGATTATCAAAATAACTCATTATTTGCGCATAATTCATGTTGAACCTACTCATTAAACAAACAAACCAAACAAAAATATTTTTTTAGCTCAATTTATAAACAAATTAACACAAACAAACATTTGCTCATTTATATTCAACTCATTTTAGTTTCATACAATAAAAAATACTAAAATTTATAATTTTAAAATTATATATACATGTTATAATTAGATAATTTAATTGAGGTGCTAAATTTGTAAAGATATAAAATTTAGGTGATTTATGTAAATGCGCCAAAAAAAACTTCAATTTTGGCAGCAGCTATCTAAATTAACTTGTCGGATGTTGGGTTCCGCATCATCTTCATTTTGAAAATTAAATACAGTTTTTTTTATCAACCTATTTAATTAAACATTCACAAATCCCTCCCGTTGGCTCCTGCAGTTTGGACCAGAGGAGTAAATTTTTTTTGCACCAGGAGAGTAAGAACGATGGCAGGGCTTGGATGCTGGAAGCCAACACAATTTACAGCAAATTCTGAGGAAGAAATATACTTAAATTTGCTGTTTTTTTTTTTTTTTTTTTTTGAAAGTCAGTGTCTTTACACACAATTCTACAGTGTAAAGGTGTCATTTTTAATCAAAAGATGACTCGAATATCTAGAAAATGTTTATCAAATATTTCATTAGATAACAGGGGCTAACAGAATTCAGAGCAAAAGGATGATGAAACATCAGATCCCAACAAATACCTTTCAACACCATTTCTACAATCTGAAAACAAAAGCAAAACATCTAAAAACAACGACAACAAACTCCCAACCTTTCATTCCAGAAAACTAAGCTCTCTCCCCACGAATGCGGCGAGCGAGCTGAATATCCTTCGGCATGATTGTCACACGCTTCGCATGAATCGCGCAAAGGTTGGTGTCTTCGAAGAGACCGACAAGGTAGGACTCGGCTGCCTCCTGAAGAGCGGCGACGGCGGAGCTCTGGAAGCGGAGATCGGTTTTGAAGTCCTGAGCGATCTCGCGCACCAGACGCTGGAAGGGGAGCTTGCGAATCAGAAGCTCGGTGCTCTTCTGGTACTTGCGAATCTCCCTCAGAGCCACGGTTCCGGGACGGAAGCGATGGGGCTTCTTCACGCCGCCGGTCGCCGGAGCAGACTTGCGGGCCGCCTTGGTGGCCAGCTGCTTCCTTGGAGCCTTGCCGCCGGTTGATTTGCGCGCTGTTTGCTTCGTCCTGGCCATTGCTGAGGGTTTTTAGTAGAGAGGAGTTAGGGTTTTCTGCAGAGAGGTTTTTGTTTCGGATGAAGAAGACGGGAGAGAAAGGAAAGGTATTTGTACCCGGGAGTGATGGCGGGGGAAAATTTTGGTTTTGAGGGCGAGGGCTTTCTGACTGTTGGATTTGTTTTTATGAACGGTCAGGATCGTATTTTAGAAACTCTCGCGGATCGCCATCGTGGCTATCCTCGAACGGCGGTATATATGAAATCCAACCGTCCAATGAAGACTGATAAGTGATTGATGATATGGGGGCCTTTAGATACGAATATTTAAATAAGTAACATTTATATTTTATTTTTTATATTTATATCATATCAAAATAAGACTATATATTGGTGAAAATTAATTTTTAAATGGTAGATGTATAAATACATTAAAATATAGTGGTAAGTGAGTAAATGTTTTTTTTTTAATTTAAACAAATGTTAAATGATATTAAAATTAAATAAATGTGAAATTTTGGAGAAATTAGATTTGAGCACTTATTAAATGTAATAATTTCTCTTTTTTATTAGAATACAATATATATTAGCTAAATATTAAATATTTAAAATAGAATTACATGAATTAAATAATTTAAGAAATTTTTTCAAGTAACAAAAAAATTATATGAAATGTATTAATAACTTGATTATGGATTATACTTTAAATTCATATTTAATTAAGTATATATTCAATTTTTACATACATTCCACCTTGAAGGAGTTTCACTCTTTAATAATTAAAATGATTATATTTTTTATGTGACAGAAAAGATTTGGGCGGTATAAATGTAAAAATTAAATTTTAGGCGATACATATGTAAATACATAAGACTTCATTGATTGTGTATTTGATCCATGTTCTCAGTTAAAGACACTTTTGATATTTGACAATTGCCCCAGTATTTTCCTCGATGAGAATTGTCTTAGCCAATTCTCATAGGAAATATCCATTGAGGCTTCCCCAACAAGAACAACCTTGTTAGTTTAGAGGGATCGTTAGCGAAAGTTATTTCGCTAGTGCTTTCTAGTGTATCTTATGGTTGGACATGTGAGTCTACCTAGCCCTTTTAGTATTAGAGATGGTTTGTTCTGTCCATCTCATTGAATGAAATGGTCTATTAATTGTCTAACTAATCCATGTTTTCATTAAGAGATCTGACGCATATCCAGCAAGAGCTACCTTGCTAAGTGATGGGGGGATCCCATACGACTTATCTTCACTAGTGCTTGTGAAAGCACTATTGAGGTTAGAACATCCTGATTATTTAAACTCATTGATATTCTTGATCGACTTGGTTGGTTATATAGGGCCTCTTGAATAACATGTCACATCAGTTTTAAATTGGGTCAATATTTTGTCGAAATACTTTAATGTCCAACTATATTGTGATGCTTGATAGGATTACGTCGATCAGTCAAAATTGATGCCCTTCAAGGGAAGCATTTCTCCTTGTTAGATCGCTTCATGTGTCTAACATATATTTTGAGCATGTCACCTCAGGCAATTTCGTTGCACGGTTCTATGTGGTCCTTCTGACCTCTCCTTTCTAAAAGAAGAGCAATAAGAGCTCCCGAGAAGGAGGCCTAAGAGTGAGGGAAGACAACATTCTCTAAGCTGGAAGAGTCTCTCTGAGGGCTAATAGAGTACAGGGAAAGATTGTTTACTTGATACACGGTAGCATGCATGCCTACTGTTTCATTTAATATGTGTAGGCATGATACATATATCCTATCTTATCTGATGTATAGTCATGATACATACCTCCTAGACTAATCGATGGAAAAATAACTCCCTGATTATATGATGTTCCAATCAACAAAATTATCATTTTCACTTGGTCAACCCTGGACAACAACACCTCATTCCAAGGCACGTCGGTTTCTGTAGCTATTATATTTTGACGTCTTGATCCAGATGACACATTATAGTTATCTCTCTCATGAGAACATCCCGTCATTCAACACTTTTAACCTCATAGTCACTTATTACGACATTTTTTAAGATATATGGCGCCTTTATTGGTTATCTCAAGTGTATATATTGTTGTATCCAACTTATTAGTTATTTGATTTCGATATATTTCGAACCATATGTTCTTTTTGGCTAGTTCTTTTGCAAGAGTATCTTGTCTTTGGATATCCCTGGTCATATAACTATTTAGGTTGAATGTCTCTGAAGTTATATGACTTCATGGTCGGTTCGATAGTGAAGCCATCTTGATTGGTGGGATTGTTGCCATCTTAATCAGGATATTGTGTTGTGTAACCTCCTGAAAGAGGTGATGAGTGCTTTTTCTCTGTGGGAGCCAGTTTGATTTTTAATTGGGTTCCAACTGAGAGAACATAATAATAGTTTGGGTTACACAAGATAACTTGACCTCCTCTCTGTTTTTGTTGTTATGACTAAGGTCAAGCAAATTTAGGTTCTCACCTCAATCATTTTAAAACTGATCTGACGACTAGAGGCAACTTTTTAGTTAAAAGCCTAAATGCAAGAATAAAAGACCTGGGTCACACGGGATGATCGGGTCTTTTTAATTGTCCACACTATTAAGTCACTTGACAATTGTCACTTCAGTCTGGTTACTTTGTTCATTATTGTTATCTGATTGTTGTGATGGGTGTTTCACTCTAGAAAAGCTCTTATAGTCAATTCATTGTGCGAGGGCATAACCGGGGACCAAGTCAAACAAGATGATCGAGTTGTCTTAAGTAGTCATTGACACATGGTGAGATTTGTATATGCAAATATTTATGAAGTTGACACCACTTAACGGTGCAAAAAACTTGATGCAGACAAATTTATAATAAATATGCAATATAATCATAACAAAATACTTTTTTAAAATATAATTTATCATTTAAAACTCTTTTTTTTGAAACTGTCAAATCTCTCCTAAATATCAACGCAAGTATTCGTATCGTGTAAGTAATAAAGGGCACTAATGGAGTCCTAAATATCGATCTCACATGAAAGTTGGAAAATCCTAAAGTAATTATGGAAACTATTTTATAATAAAACAAAAAATAAAAGTAAAGTGCGAAATTTGAAAAATGACTACTCAGGTGAATGTTAATTAAAACGCAGATGTAAGATTACAGAAATTAAACTAAAATAAACCAAATACTAAACTTTCAAAAGTAACATTGTCAAAATTAATAAAGTTTTTGTTGTGACGGAAAGTTTAAATTTAAGAAAGTATCATTCCCCTTTACAATAAGTATATAATTTGTGAAGAAATTGAAATCATTTGAATATATATATATTGTTTTGTGTCAAATAGAAACAATCTTATTTTTTATCCTCTTCTGAGCGTTATAAAGAACATTGATTAATCCAAAGTTTAGTCCAATACTTCTATGGTTGGGTTGGGAGGATATCGGCTGCCACTTCAAAGCTTCCACTACTCCCCCCTAAGGGCTACCAATCTCGCATTAGTTTAGAATCAATTGAACCAAATGGGGGGTTTTAATCTATCACCTTAAAATCTTTAATTCTACATCAATAAAAGTACATTTCCCTGTTTATAAGCACCCAATCGCATGAATGACATATTCTCCCATAAAATCAAATATGATTCTCTCTATGTTGTAGAAATTATATCTCATTTAAGAACATATGTCTCTCAACAAGTTTTACCATTTCAATTAGCCAGATCAAAAAGTAAATGAAGATCGGAGTTCAAATCATCATAAATTATTATCATTTAAAGCCGTAGAAAGCAAAATTTATTATTCACAAAACCATATCTTCAAAGTAGGGAGAAGAATAAAGAAGAGTACTCAAAATTCAAGAAAAGGGTGCAATAAAACACGGATTTCATATATAAAAATGAACTTACAAAACAAAAGAAATAAAAATATAACTTATCTCACAATTATTCTCAAGAAAATTCCTCAAATTTCACTCCAAGCATTTTTTTCTTTACAAACACTCTCAATTATCTCTTAGAAATGTAATGAAGAAGAAATCTCTCATCTTCCCTCTCCTCTTACAAACCTAGAAGAAAATCTCCTCTTTTCTCTCTTTAACTCTCACACCACCCACCAAAACCTCTTTTTGTCCCCCCTTTAAGTTCTTAAAGTCTTCTTTTTTATTTTGGGCTGTCTCATTTGGAAAAGAATTCAAAATTCTCTCCAAAAGTCAACTCTTTTGAATTAAAAAAAATGTCATTTGATCCAAGAGTCATATCCCTTAATAAAAAATTCTTCCAAAGTGTCTAAATGCATTGAATCAATTCAATGAGTGTGTAGAACAATTGTTCCTTTCAAATTTCGTGCAAAATTCGTCTCGAACTGCCTTAATTTGAAAAAAATCATCTTTAGTGCATCATGCGCCAGCTCTCTGGATTTTGGCACATCATGCGCCAGAACCCAAAATTGACACTTTTTACTTTAAATGCCTAAAAATAAAATATCTGCAATAAAAACACAAAAATATCATTCTTTAAAGTGCAATATCACAAAAAATAAGCATAAAATATGTACTTAAAACAATATATTATTTTGATGTATCAGTCATACTATTGAGTCATTGATCAATTGCCACCTTAATCAATATATCTTTGGCTTTTATAGCTACCCGATTGAGGTGATGGGTGTTGAGACCTCCCGGTACATATTTAGGACATGAAACTGAGGTTTACGATGATTCAGGCTTACCCGAGAAAATTTGCTATTGGATGGACCCACCCAGGACATCAGGCTGACGTGCATTCTGGTGTTTAGAGGTCTCTCGTATCCGTTTTTAGCTTCCTTGGGGTCAATGGAAGTCTGGGAGCCCTTCTAATCGTGCTACCAAAAAATTAGGCTTTTAAACACCTTACCCGCGCAACAGTCTAGATTGCCCTTGACAATATATTCTCTAATTAGAGGATGAGCAAAAAACTCTTTTTTGAGGTTACGGGATCATATTTTACTCATATGTGATCTTCCATAGCTTTATGACCGAGAATTTCTTCGTCATGTTCTCCTAGTGTAAACGGGGATTTATGAGTTGAATATGTCTCTATGCACCCAAAATGCCTTCCCAGATGGTAAAAAATAAGCCCTTGGAAGTCTGGCGACAGTATTTAGTGCCTAGGTGCCAGACAAGGAACATGGGTCTTAGTCTCGGGCGCCTATACACCCAAAACCGCTAAAAATGTCATTTTCCCTAAAGATGAGAAAGTAGCAGCCAAAATCACGATTCCTAAGCGCCAGTCCACTTCTAGAACGTGATTTTTCATGATTTTGACGTTGATTTGACCCCAATGCACCTCCCAATAGGCTGAAATGATAGGGATATCCTTTATCTCGAGGAGATATGCATGGGGGATGTAATGTCTTGGGTTTAGCCTCATTTAACATGTCCTAAATGCCCTTTATTAGCCATTTTTGGACTAACTAAAAGATTTGCTAATGAAATTTGCATGGGGAGGGTGATTTAAGCTCTCTTGGTCCCCTGATTTCATCTACCCACTCTAATTTTCAATTTTGTGTTGAAGCCTTGAGAGCCTTAAAAGCTTGGAGCAAGGAAAAAGATCATCTTCCTCAAAGAGAAACTCAAGAGAGTTGGTTATCACCAAAATTCTCCCTCTTCTTCCATTTTCTTCCTCTTCTTTCATCACTTCATTTGAGTGTGTGAGAAGAGTTTTGTGAGGAAAAGCTTGGATAGCAAGGAAGCAAGGTGCATGCCCTCATACACTAAATGAGAGCTTCATTTTAGCTTG
>NEWO01000162.1:801139-830053 GCA_003013225.1 Phalaenopsis aphrodite | reverse complement strand
GATCGTTCGTCCTGGGACGATTACCCGATCCTTCGGTATGCCCTTTGAAGACATACATCAAGTTTTTAATTTACCAGAGTTTATAAGGTCCCACAAATCACTTAGAGAAGTGAATATGGTTCTTATAAACTCAATTATTATATTTTTAGAAGTTTTAATTGTTTTATTATTATTTTTTTGAATTATTATTTTGAGGAAATAAGTAATTTTTAGGACTTTATGTTTGACTTAAATAATTTCAAAATAGCATGAAATAAATTTTTTTATAGATGTGCTTTGAGTTAAAATGTGTTGGGTTAACTTTTTTTTGTGGAATTTACAATTTTATTTAATTTTTTAGAATTATTTGACTTTCAAAGAAAAATTTCTTTAAGACTTCATAATAAATCTAAATAACATATACAATGCTTAAAATCTTGTCAAGACATTTAGAATGTGATTCTAAACAATGTCAAAATTTTCTAAGTCATTTCAACTTCATCTAAAATTTTCATGAATTATTGAATTTATCGGCCAATTTTAAAATTAAAAATAATTAATTATATTAATAATTTTAAATAAATTTGTATACTTTTACTCTTTAATTTGGAATTCTATGAAGAAAATTATTCAAGTTTTACGAAGAAGAATGTAATTGTAAATATTTAATTTGATACTTAAATCAACTTCATTTAACACATCAATATATTTTAAGGGTTCCTATTTAGTTGATTAACAATTGACTATAGTAAATTAGTTTTCATGATTTTTATTTCTATCTTTAAATAAATGAAAGACTACTTAGGTGTTTTTATAAATTTAAAGAGGTTTGCAAATATATCCCTATTAGGTTAAACCTTATAAATTTTTGTAGTATTTTGAGGTTCATATCTTACTTAGTAACTCTCATTTTGAACTTTAGTGATTTTAAGTTGTATATAGTTCATTATGAGAAAAAAATTATTACATCAGGACTCCGCATGCAGAGTTGTTTGTGAAGTCTAATCTAGAGCTGACATGTAGAAAGTCAGGGCCCATCTCCATAAAAAATAAAAAAAAGTTGAAAATGCTCGACCCAAACCGATCGTGCTATATGAGTATTGCCTTCGTGTTATTTTGAATATTTTTCGCATTATTCATGTGTTATTCATATGTTATTAAGTTGATTTTGAGATATTATCGTTATTTAAACAATAATATCAATAACACATGAATAACGCGGAAAATATTACTTCAATAACACAACAATAACACATGAATAACACACCAATAAGGCATTAAAAACGTGTGACCGGCTTGACCGTGTTATAGGAATATTCCCTTCGCGTTATTCACGTGTTACTGGTGTGTTATTGAGGTGTTATTCATGAATAACACACCAATAACACATTAAAAACACAAAAAAATATTCTCTGACATGAATAACACATGAATAACGCGAAAAATATTCAGAATAACGCGAGGGAATATTCGGTTGGGCCGGATCACACAATTTCAATCTTATTTTTATTTTTATGCAGGTGAGCTCTAGCTTTCCACGTGTCAGCTCGGACTAGACTCCGCAAACAGCTCTACATGCAGAGTCATGATGTAATAAATCCTACGTTATGAGACTTTGAAAATCCTCAGGTAAATTTATAATTTATGACGTGATTTTAACTCTTCTTCATAGGATCATGCAAGTCTTTCAACTTAATGGTGGTAATTTAAATCAATGACTTAAACATTTCTAAACCATAATTTTCCTTCACCTAATCATCCAAACATTTACAAATTCTAATATTTAACAATTCATGAATTTACATTTTTACCTTTTACATGTTTTAAATGACCCAATGACTGCCCTAATCACCCCATTATGTCTCAAACACATCATGATTTTTGCCCATATCTGACCTATTATTAATAAATTAAGGGTTTAGAAGTGCAAATGCAATATTTTCAAATACACCCTTATGGTAAACTCTTTGTAAATCATCACATATTGTTCCAAATTACTATCTACTTACCTTAGTAAGTCACCCATGGGCTAATTGACATCTTATAAGTGTTTATATATATATATTTTTAAATATATTTTATTTTTTGAAATTATTTAATTCTAATAATATGAATTTATGAAGAGAACTTATTTGAATACTAAAAATATATATATTTACATGTATTACACTTTAGCGTTTTAAATCTATATATGAAATGGTGTATTTCACTTCTAAAAAATGATCATGGTGCTATTTTGTTGTGATATTAAAGATTTGAGTGTCGTGTGGGTGTATATGAAAGTTCAGGTGCGTGACCTATAAATACATAAGAATTGTGTGGTATGTATGTAAATGCCCCAAAAGATATAGTTTCTCTTGTGAACTATTTATTTATATGTGTGTGTTGAATCTCTATGCAGAGCTAATATATTAAAATTATCATAGTATTATGGTGAATATTTAAGCATATTTTTTGCAGGTTTATCATACACTCATGTGACATGAACACTAACTAATAAATTTATATATTATACAAAAGGTAAGGCTTGGATTGAATAAATATTAAAAACAATAAATATTATCTCATTAAAGATCAATTATGAGCAATTTACATACCTATTACATTCTTCTCTTGAGTGTATATGTCAATCACCTAAAATATTTAATTTAATAAATGTTGGATATAGATTTGTTATGTTAGACATGTCCAAGGATCGGAGTGATAGAAACAAGAGAAAAGAGAAAGAGATAAAGGGAGAGAGGGACTAGGAGAGAGAGAATGAAATAAAATAGCAGATATAGACTTCTCATGTAAGGACAAAATGGGTTCTTCCCGTGCTTTTGACCCATTTTATATTTTGTAACTGAAGAGTTACAAAAGAGAATGAGAGAGATATCTCCTTAGAGGGTATGGATCTAGAGAGAAAAGTTAGGAGCCATTTTTACATGTAATATACCTTTATTTATAGAAGATAGGGGTGTTGTGGTATATATATAAAATTTAAAATAGATGAACGATCTTTGACGAAATGAAAAATAGAATGAGAAAATTCATACAAGAAAACAGTGACGCGACGTAACACCCATATTTACATGATTCGACAAATTGTCTACGTCCATGAAGTTGCAGAGGATTTTACTACTTAAGGAATTACATCAGTTGATTGTCTCGACTTACAAGAGAGGCCTCTCACTTTGTTGCTCTATTTTTTTCTCTCTATACACTGAGATACACCGAAGAAGATAAACTTATAAGAGAAATAAACCCAATTTCACTTCTGCCACAAGTCATCAAGAAAAAATCAAGGGAGAACAATCTTCTTCTTTCTTCTTCCTTATGTCGCAAGGAACTACTGCTTGCACTTATCTTCATATATCCCAAGGAAGCCCAAAGAATAACACAAAAAATGTCGTTCTTAATCTGAAGGAGAGATGTGTGATACCTTTCTTCTTCTTCCTTCTGCCGTGAGCCAACGCCCGCCGAAGAAGAAGCCTTGGAGAGCAATACTCCTCTCGCTCGAACCACACGCACCGCGCAGTTATGTTGCCTGTTCGCGACTTATAACTAGTAAACACTTCAAGAAACAGAGATGGCGTGAACGGGCGTAGGCAGGAACAGTTCGCGACAGAGGAAGAGGTAGGAGTGAGAGCTAGGGTCGCGATGTTTCACGATTGGGAGCAGGAGTCGGGAGTGGGAGGCAGGAGCGAAATCGGGCTCCAGCTAACAAATCTCCCACTCATAGACTGATACACATGCTACAACGTCTTTTTCCTCGAACTGATATTCTCTACTAGCGGCGTCACCCTTTTTTCTTCAAACGTGAATCCTCCACCTTTGCAACTTAAATCTCATGTCTTCACACCGGAAGACCAACTGAAACTGTGCACAACTTCAGTTTCTCAAGAGTAACACCCTCAGTCACCATATCGGCAGGGTCAACATAGCTTTGCACCTCCAAGTTATTTCCTGGGTTACTCTTGTCTTTGCTTACAACTCCCACTGCATGAGCAATATTCTGCCGCTGCAGAAAACCTTTTTCAACAAGTCTAGTCTTGTACCTCTTACTACCATCAAGCTTAGTCTTCGCTTGGTACATCAACTTGTTGTGTAATGCTTTTTTCCCTGATAGAAGTTCTATCAGCTCCCACTTGCTCGAATTTTCATCTTGCAAGATTTCTTCATAGTTCTATGAGTCTTCATTATCTGTCTGTGGAACAATATGAATGAGTGCCCCAGACCTACTCTCCTATTCACTTCCATCATCAACAGAACTATGAACTACCAAAAATAGTGCATATTGTACTTCTTCAGATACCACATTTGTGTTATCATTCTCCATTTTCTTGGGATTCTTGCAATTCCCCTTATGTGACCAGCCTTGCCACAATTCCAGTAGGTTGTCTGCCGGCCAAATTTTGAATTTGATCTCCCTCTATTTGAGTTCATGTCCCGTCATCTCTTTCTGAAATCAACATTTAGTGCTGAACTCGTACCTGAGATCTCGCCAGAAGCTTTCTTGTGCACCTCCTCATCCAAAATCAAATCAAGAATATCATCACATTTCAGTTTAGATTTACCTGCATAACTGCTAACTGCCATCCTTATGACTTCCCAACTATGTGACAATGATGGCAACAATATCAACTCACATATTTCATCATTAAAATCAATTTCAACAGAAAATAATTGATTTATGATATGTTTGAAATCATTCAAGTGTTGAATAACAAAAACACTTTCTACCATCTTCAAATTGAATAACTTCTTCATCAAGTACACATTGTTATTCGCCGATAACTTTTCATACATACCTGATAAAATTGCTATGAGATATGCAGTCATCGTCTCCTTGAAGACATTGTGTGCAATTGACCTCAATATGATCAATCAAATAACCCCCATAACTTGTCGATCCAACAAATTCCATTCAACCTCATTTATCCTTTCAGATCTTTTCCCAAAAAATGGAAGATGAAGTTTCTTCCCACAGAGGTAGTCCTCTATATGCATCATCCAATAACCAAAATCTGTGCCATCAAATTTCTCGATCCCTGAAACCCTCACTTCATCTGCAACCATCGTCTTTCCTCAGATCCGAACAAAGCTCAGATACCAATTATTTTGGTTTCTAAAATAAAATAGGAGAACGATCTTTGACGAAGCGAAAAATATAACGAAAAATTCACACAAGAAAATAGTAACACAGCAGAACACACAAATTTACGTGGTTCAGCAAATTGCCTACGTCCACGGAGTTGCAGAGGATGTTACTACTTGAAGAATCTTCACCAGTCGATCGTCTCAACTTACAAGAGGGATCTCTTACTTCGTTGCTTTCTCTTTTTCTCTCTCTACACCGAGAAACACCAAAGAAGATAAACTTACAAGAGTGATAAACCTAATTTCTCTTATGCAACAAGCCGCCAAGAAGAAGTCAAGAGAGAACAATCTTCTTCTTCTTTTTTCTTCTTCCTTCTGCGGTAAGGAACTACGGCTTGCATTTCTCTTCCTCTATCCCGAGGAAGCCCGAAGAAGAACACAAAAAAGGTCGTGCTTAATCTGAAGGAGAGACGTGCAATACCTTTCTTATTCTTCTGCCGCGAGCCAGCACCCGCCGAAGAAAAAGCCTTGAAGAGCGATACTCCTCTCGCTTGAACCAAATGCACCACACGGAATTGCTGCCTGTTTGCGACTTATAATAAGTGAAGAAATGCTTCGCTTCACGAAACAGAGAAGGCGGGAAGGGGCGTAGGCTGGAAGAGTTCGCGACAAAGGAAGAAGCGAGAGTGGGAGCTAGGGTCGCGATGTTTCACGATCTGGAGCAAGAGTCGGGAGCGGGAGGTGGAAGCGAAATCAAGCTCCAACTAACAAGTGGGGTCATAAAGTGAAAAAATGAGATTATATGACATTATTATCTTTTGTTGTGTCTTTTGTATTTCTAACTGATTCTAATGTTTTTCTTATGAACCATGCATTCTGGTTAGGAGTTGGTTGACCAAGCTAATGTCAGTCGGATATTTTATCTATATATCGATCGACATTCATTATGGGAAGTAAGTTGGCTTCGAGAGTGGTAGCCGATCAACCTTAGGGTGTCCGATCGGCTTGCTTGACTTGATGTTTTCTAGTTACTTTGGAGACATTTGAGAGAGTTGTTGAGAGAGCCTTACATTGATATCCGTGAGATTTTCGGGGGTATTACTAGACCATCATTCAAACTTCAGAGATTGTATGCTTTGGGTCAACTAGGTAGACCTTCGTTGCCAATTGGCTTTATGATTCATAACTTTTGATGTGAATAATTAGATTGTCTTGAGATATGTGTAAGCAATTTTTGCGTGTACGATAATATGAAACAAAATATCACTTACTTTTTATTATTAACCCCAATCATATATTTATCAATTAACTCTCACTCTTGCAGTCAACCTAGAGCACAATTTATACTAGTGATTGGCTTCACCATGCATTATCTTCTTGTCATCAGTGACTTCAACCCACAACTTCATCTTCCTCCCGTCAAGCTTTTGTTGAGCTTTCTTGCCCACACCATAAGGATTGTAAATAAATCAATGCACTCGATGAACAACTTAGACTCGACTTCTTTAAAATTTGATCATGTTTATTTCAATTTAGTAAATAAACAACTTAAAACATTGTGTTAAAATTCAAAAGTTAATTGAATCAAATCGAACATAATCTAATTTGTTTATTAATATTAACGAATAAGCTCATTTGTTGCTCAACACGTTAATTATTAAATGCTCAATACTTACGTGCTATATTGAATAAAATTTGATTAATTAGAACTTAATTAATACAATATTTAACAATACTATATTATAATGTACTGTCAAGGTGTAGCAAATTTAATATATTTTATTTTTATTTTTAATTTTAATGAACTAATTTATCATTATTTATTTATATTATTCGACCACAGAAAAATATTACTACAACTTTTATATTCTTACTTTTACTTAAAACAAATTATTTTAAAATTTATTCAACTATTTATTCATTTAAAATTTTAAAATCATGTCTTAACAAATTTATATAAAAAAAATTAATTACTAATTAAAAATTTTAATTATTTATTAGTTTACATAAAAAAAACAATTACAAAATAAAGAATGAATTAATTATATATATAAATCATGCACTCATTTAATTTTCTAACTCCTTCAATTAATATAAACAAGCCAAGTACAAATCAAATATAACCCTAAGAAAATTTAAGCAAGTCAAGTATGAACATACATGCAAAACCTAAATTAAACTTGAACACACAAACAACTTATGATTCGACCGATTCAAGTTTATTCTATGACATGCTCAAACCGAGTCAGCTCAATTAAAACCTCAGCCACCATCAATTATTCAATATTTTTTTTTATTTTTATCAAATTCTCAATGATTTAATCATAACACACGTAAATACATCAAATCATTACTTAAAAATAACACGAGTGACAGGTTTTGTAAAGATCAATGTTGCGGGTTCTACTGCATAATTATCCCAATTTAATAAAAAAATAGATATGAAACAAGTAAAAAGAAAATGCAAAGCAAGTATAAAAAATTCCTATAAATATTTATAACCATAGATTAAATACTCCCATCTTGACCATAGGACAAAACCAGAGAATCAAACGGCTAGGATCCATTCTTCTATTGCTTGGAGATTCCCACTGATCTTGATATCGTTTTTTAGTATAATACAGTCCCGGGTCACCCATCCGCCGCCACCGCTGGCCATCATTCTCTCTCTTCCTATCTCCGGGGAGACCGAAGTTTTCCCCCAATAATCCTAATCCCTAGCTTATTTCCCGATATTTTTTCTTTTATTTTCCGCCATTATTTTCAAATCGATCCTTCCGGGGCAAATCCCCCGCTAAAAAAACCCCTCCGGCCCATCGAATCCGATGGCTTTTCACATCTCCTGCCCGATCACTTGGTTCGCCTATCTTATCCCACGCTCTCTTTCTATCTCCCGCTCTATCTCCCTCCCGCTCTTTCTTCTCTCTAACTGACTGTTTTCTCATTCGCAGCCGGCGGATATGCTACTGCGAGCTGGGGTTCGGGCGAGGGCTGCGGAGCGAGAAGGAAAGGCGGGGGTTTGTGGAGGAGATCGGGGTGTTGGAGGAGTTTTTGCGGGATCCATGGCTGGTGAGGGCTGGGAGTGTAGGGGACGCGGCGGCGGTTCAGGTATTGGTGCCGAAGGTGGATCCTGTTCCGGCTGCAGCGGCTTATGGTGGCGGAGATGGGGAGGACGCGTACTCTGCGTCAGCGCATGTCAGGCGTATGGCGTTGCAGCGGCAGGCTGTGGCGGCTTCGGTTGCTGCTGAGAACTATGTGAGGAAGATGGAGGTCATCGGTGCTGCGGTGAGCTTTGATTATTCTATAGATTGGTGAATTTGTGGTGTTTCTTTTGGTTGATTTGTTGAGAATTTGGATGGAATGATGGTGATTTGTTTCTGTTTCTTGGATGTGGGGATGGAAAGACGTACTGGTATGTTTTTCTGCAGGGCTCCGATTCTGGGAGTTTGTTGGCATTTTGATTTTCATTTTGTGGATGTTTTAGCTATGATGAAAAGGCGGGAGTTTAACTTCTGCATAGAAGTAATTACAGGGAATCATGGTGTTCCTAGTTGCGATGAGCTTATCAAGCGGTTGAAAGAGGTTGGATTGTTTCTTAAACAAGTGAACACAGAAGAAATTGGCAGTTTTTGGCCGGTTGATTTGTTTCTTGTTCATCTTATATGCTTTTAGGTGGCTGCTTTCTTGACGGGCCAATGCTATTTAGTGGTTGCTTGTATGGAAGTTCTTTCATGCAATTCTCAGTTTGTTATTTGCAAAAGAAATTCTGCGTGATTTTAAAGAATGTGAAACACAGGATGTATTATAATAACTACAAGGAAATATAATTTTTGAGAAGTGGTGGGTAGTAACTAAATTGAACTTTACAACTCTGAGTGCTTGTTTTGATGATTTGTATGGTTACTTTGTGTGAAAACAGTAATGTACAATACTACATTGCACACACTTATCATTACTTTTTTGGGAGATATATGGACATACCACACAATTCTTATATATTGAGTTATTTACATATCTAACGCCTAAGCTTTCATATTTACATGACAAGCACTCAAATTTTGGACATCACATCAAACAATACCACTATTGCTAGGTTTTTAAAAGTGAAATTAACATTTTCAAGCATAAATTTATAGCACAGAAGTATTACAATGTAAATATCAGATTTTATATGTTAAATATGTAAATACATAAGAATTGTTTGACATGCATTTAAATTCCTCATTTTTTTTTTCTAGTTCATGGATTGAAAACATCTGTGCTGATATTTGCAACCACGATCTTAATTCTTAAACATTTAATCATATTCTTTCTACTCAATTATATAGGCATGCTATTAGTAACCCTTAATTTGAAAATTGATTCCATATTTGTAATCTATCAGGATTCTCCCGAACCAATACCGGGTGAACAGGCGATTGACCCTGCCAGAGATGAGCAAGGTTCTACTGTCAAGGTCATGTGCCGCTTGTGTTTCTCCGGGGAAAATGAAGGCAGTGATAGGGCTTTGAAGATGATCTCATGTCAGTCTTGTAACAAAAAGTATCATAGACGCTGCTTGAGAAGTTGGGCGGAATATAGAGGTTTCTGCTAGCTTTATGCCATTTGATTAAAAAAGATTGCTTTTTTGCTTTTTCATATATAAGAAAATACTTATTTTGCAGATTTGTTTCACTGGAGTTCATGGGTTTGCGCCTCTTGCCGCATCTGTGAGGTTAGTTCACTTGTTGTTTATGGTAACAATGGGAAATTTTTTTTTTTTTTTTTTTTTGTTTTGGTTTGGGGGGGGGGGGGGATACACTTGATCCATTGATTGGGTGAACACAAGTTGCTTCTTTTTGAGATGAATAAAAGCTTTTAAAATGGTTTAGGCCTTTTTCTTTCTGAAGATGCCCCACCTTCAGACTCCCAAGTAGCTTGGCTGCACCTTTTGGAAAGTTATGTCAAAAGCTGCTTTACGAGAAGTTTTTATCTGCCGACAGCAGATTGTACAATTTTTTATAGCTTTATTCTTACTTCTGTGTTCAGTTCTGATTTTTAAGGTTTTGTTGTGTCTTAAATGTGTGGGGTTTGAATTTTCTGTGCACTTGTATCTTGCTTAATTGTTTGAAATGCATGCTTTCATTGAGAAGACACTAATATCCTGGATAATTTAGATTTATTACTAACTCATTTTTCTTGTTGTTTTAATTTATTGTCTTTATATTGAAGTTGTTTGATAATTGTATTGATAGAGAAGCCCATCTTGGAGACTGCAATTAGGGATATCAGTGGTATTGAAACTTCCAAATTGTTTAATAATTGTTCACTTTTATTTGACAAGAATTGATTTTTAATTTTTCAAACCAGCTAAAATGTTAATCAATTCAACTCGAAATTTATACATGATTTCCCATATCATGTTATTATTTTCACACTCATACATGTTTGTGATGTGCTCAATATTGAGGTTGTCTTGCTAAAATTTTAATTGTCTCAAAAACTTTAAACTTGAATGTAGGTAGGCCTTCATTTGAATTCAATCTCTTGGTGAAATTGGTCATAATTAATGCTTGGGAAATTTATGATGAATTCTCTCTAATCTTGGAATTTGAGCTTTGACTGATCTTTTAATGAATCGTTAAAAGTAAGAGTATTTGAATGTGAGATTTGTAATTTTTTAGCCAATAATGATGGGAGATTAAGTGTTGTCTAAATTAGGTAGGTATTAGAGCTCATTTGGCACTGCGTTTTTCGCGTGTCGCAGCTCAAAAACACTGTTTTTTTCCCTTTTCATAGCTGCGGTGCGACGGCTTTTTGATAACATTTCAATAAAATGCGGGTTGCGGGTTCGACCTAGCTATCAGTGTTTCATATTAATTTCTCGCTCGGTTTTTACTGCCACTCCCTTCCTTCCCTCTCTCGGAACCCACTCTCCCCTGTCTCGCGATTCTTCCCTAAAGGTAAGATCTTCGCTCGCCTTATCCTCTTAGATCCGTGGTTCTGTTGGCAAGACTTGGTGGTTACTATTTTCTCCCTATCCCCTTTTACTATTCGGCTTTGCTTGTTCCTTTGCTCTCCCTGGACCCACAATATTCTCTACTACTGTATTCTATGACATTTTGTTTTTGCGATGGTTTTAGATGCTTTGAGCTTTATTCGTTCGATGATTCTTGTATATTTGTGCAATGCTTTTGGATTTTGCAATTTCTACGATTTTGGTTTTTGTAATTCATGCGATTTTGCATTAATTTTGGATTTTCTTTATTGCTGATGAGGTGATGACCTTGACTGTGAATTGGGTGGTTATTGTGGTTGTGTGTGCTACTGTGCTGATGGGGTGATGACCATTATTAATGTCGATGGATTGTTGGCGGTTTGATCCTAATGGTGGATTGCTAGTGGTGATTGCTGTGGTTGTGTGTGTGGTGTGGCTGTGGTTATGTTTGTGTGTGGAGGTGTGATTGTGTGTTGTGTTGGTTCTGTGTGGGCTGTTGTTGTGGTGGCTGTGGTTGTGTATGGAGGTGTAGTTTTGTGTGGAGATGGTTGTGGTGGCTGTGGTTGTGTGTGGAGGTGTGGCTTATTGTGGAGGTGGTTGTGGTGGTTGCGGTTGTGTGCGAAGGCTATGGTTATGTGTGGAGGTGGCTGTGGTTTTGTTGTGATGGCTATAATCGTGGATTGTGGTTGTGTTGGTTCTGTGTGGGTTGTGGTTGTGTGTGAAGGTAGTTGTGGTGGCTGTGCTAGTGTGTGGAGGTGATTATGGTGGTTTTGGCTGTGGTTGTGGTTGTGTTGTGGTGGTTGTGATTGTGGGTTGTGGTTGTGTGATTGTGTTGGTTCTGTGTGGTGGTTGTGGTGGCTGTAATTGTGGGTTGCGGTTGTGTGGTTGTGTTGGTTCTGTGTGGGTTGTGGTTGTGTGTGGAGGTGTGGCTCTGTGTGGGTTTAGGTTGTGTGTGGAGGTGTGAATCTGTGTGGAGGCGATTGTGTATGGGCCGTGGTTGTGGTGACTGTGGTTTTGTGCGGGTTGTGGTTGTAGAGGGCTATTTGATACATTTAATAATATTATCATATTTTAAAATGTTATTTTGATAGTCTTTTTCTTTATTTTAGTAATGATGATACTGTTAAGTGAGTTTTACATCTTTTTTTTTTGCACTGTTTTGAAGTGGGTTTTTGCTTCTAAAGTATCAAATATTTTGCTATGATAATTTTGTTGTAAACAACATTACTACATGGACAAAATGATCATTTGTCCAGAAACAACTATGCTGCAGATTTTTTCAAACAGAAATAAACAGATAACCACCCAGTTTATCTGCAACAGCTTCTGCGGAACAGCTGCTGCGCAGCAGCTTATTAATAAGCTACAATTGCCCTAAACAGACCCTTAACATATTAGATTTAGAATGCATATGAATAGGGATATAGATGAGGGTGTAAATTTTAGAGTATAATGGAGCGATTAAATACTTAAAATGGATAAATGCCTTTGGAGCATTTAAACAATAAAAGGCTATCAAATAAACTAGAAGTTAAGTAGTATACAACTACTATAATAATTGTTTTTATGCATGAATTTGAGTGCTTGATAGCTAAGAACTAATTGAATTTCATGTTGAATGTGGCAACAATTAAAATGCTAAGATGGTAAAGTGGTATATGTTAGTAAGATGAGCGCTTAAATCAAGAAGGAAGTATGATGGACAATAGAGTAATTGTAAAAGAATCAAGCACCACAAACGAACATCAATGTTTATGGGGCTTGGCTTATGTCTATGGACACGCATCGATTGAATTTCACTATATTTATGAAAATGATACATGAAAGATTGCACCTTCATATAGAATTTAAAATATGCACAACAAAATTACATTATTTAGCTGAGATCAGTGACCTGTTACGAATATGAGGGTTAGAAATGGAGAAGGAGATATTGTTGCTTTAATCACTCTCTTTCATTTTTTATTGTAGAAGTTCAAACGAGAATTGTGCTTGGCTTTGTCTAAGATTGCCGTTTTTTGCCAGGAAAAAAAAAAAAATAGTAACACATTTCTTCTAAAAAAAGTTAAAAAGCTTTCCTGAAAGAACCCAAAAAAAAATCATTTTCTTTCTTTCTCGTATGATATTTCTTTGTCTTCCTAGTCTTATTCCTCTCTTCTTGTTGCTCCTTGTTACGGATGCATGAAACCTTTTATTTTAACATCTTTTAAAATCCCATCATGTGCGGACAGGTTTGAAAAACGAAGTATGTATATAACTTGTGTTAGGTATCGCCGTTGAAAATAAGTAAGTGTTAATGAACCTTGAGTTGGCAGCTATCAATCTAAAAAATTAAGTATGAATTAATCTTTTTGGTATCCATCAATATTGAATCCTAGCACTAATTCTTTTCAATGACATGGGAAAGAAAATTAGACTCCACATCTAAAAATCTCTCTCGTTGTCTAAATTTCTAAAATTCTTTTTTTATGGTTGTGCACGAGCACTTCTTTATACAACATCTTTGCAACACCTTGGCCCATCAACTATAAAATTGTCAAACTGCTCCTTATTATGGTGTTATTTATTCTATATTTTCACGTAGCCTGCATTGCTTATTTATGTTTTAAAAGCTTCCATATAATAGAAATTTTATTTTGCACCATTATTCAAGAATCATTATTAATAAATTTTACAATAGCTTTTACTTTTTTAATACTTAGCATCATATACTAAATATTATTCTTTCTTTCATGAGCTACCACCAGTATGGTTATTGAGTTCATCACATAGTAAATGGCATTCTAATCTGCAACACATAGGGTTCACTAAATCTATTTGGCTTTAAGACAACCAACACACTTGGAAATCTCAAGTGTATGAACCAATGCACTCAAGGAACAACTCAAACTTGACTTAATTACTACTTGTTCAATTTAGTATTTAAAAAGTTTGAACTCTTTTTCAAAACTCAAAGGCTAAATTAATAAATTTTGAATATATTTCAACCCATTTATCTATGCTTACAAATTAGCTTGTTTGTTCTTCAGCAGCTTGCTAAAGGTTTGATATTAAGCTTGCTAGTATATTATTTACTTAAAATTAGTTAAATGAATATAAAACGTTTAGGTAAATGTAAATATTTAATTATTTTTAATAATAATATATTATACATTAATTTATTAATCTGGGGCATTTTTTTATTCTTGTTTCTTATTTCAAGAATTCCACTTCTTATTCCACAATTCCAAGTTCCATTGCTTTTAGTTTCTGTAGTTATCTAAGGTTGCATGCTTTAGTGAGGGTACATTGACCTTGTGACTCACATGAGCACGAACTAGAAGGCGGCAAGCATGTATTCTATTCTTCTCTTTCTCATCACTCCTATGGTTGAGGTGTCAACCAATAGCTTATGAGTACATTATATTACCCTTTAGAGGGCAAGAGGCCTGAAGGTGGTTTGGACTGTTAAGGGCTTCAAATCCTACATGTTCCACTACTTTCGTATTTTAATTTGACTATATAATAGCATGTATTGCGTTACACTTTTATCTTTTCATGAAATTGACATCATATTTATTTCCAAAATCTTGATCCTTAAATCAAAATAAGCAGAAAATGCTCTTTCACTTCACATAACACAAAAACAGTTTTTTTGTCAGTTCTGTTAGGAAAAACTATTTATTTTCCAAGTATGATATATTAGCTTGCCTGAGTTCTTTTGTATATTAACTGCTAAAATATGAATGAGTTATCTTATATGTAACTTGCTTTAATTCTTCTTAGATATAACCAGATTTCTATATTTATTATTCCTTATCATTAAGAAAATCTTAGCCATCATGGTACAAGTTTTATTTATTTTGCTGAGGGTAATGAGAGGAGGAATTTTATTAGTTCCTCATTAAGCAAAATCTGAAAATGGGTAAGCTCTAATTGTTCATAGATAACAGTGCTCCAATACTCATCCGATGATCTTATCATGTAGTCTTATGTGTTATAGATATGTCGAAGGGCTGGAGATCCCAACAAGTTGATGTATTGTAAAAGATGTGATGGTGCCTACCATTGCTATTGCCAGCAGCCCCCACACAAAGTATATCATTTAAATGACTTATTACTCTCTAATTTATGAATTTATTATGAATTATATTCAATTCTCGTAACCATGTTTGTTTGTAGAACGTCAATCATGGACCTTACCTGTGCTCCAAGCACACGAGATGTCACAGTTGTGGGTCAACAGTTCCTGGAAGTGGTCCTAGCACAAGGTTTTTTTTATTATTATTGTAATTTGGAATATCAATAACTTTATTTTGTTGCATGTTGTTTCTTTATTTTTTTTGTGTCAAAATTGTCCTCTATCTGTTTACATGAGGTCATTTTAGTCCCAAAGTCTCTAAAAGTGTCAAATAATCCCTAGATTCGTCAAATTGTGGCTGAAATAATCTTCTGTTGGGATTATGTCTGCCCATATTAAAATAGTTTAGGGACTGGACATTTTTATAAACTTTGGGATTAAAATGAATCCCTTGCGAAAAGTCGGGATTATTTTGACACTTCTCGAGCTTGTTTATCATATGTGATGTGGACACCATGCATTAAATTCGTTACTCAAGTTCTAAGATCTGTAACTTATGGGCAGGTGGTTTTTAGGATATACTTGCTGTGATGCTTGCGGTCGATTGTTTGTAAAAGGAAACTATTGTCCGGTTTGTTTGAAGGTTGGTCTCATCCTTATGAAACTTTTGAATTACTCTGCTTTTTTGCATATTAAATGAATTAACTATACTCGAATAAAATGTTTGTCCGCTGACTTTTATGGCTTTAATTGATATTGGATATATTGCATATGAAATCAGTTCTGATTTTTATATGGTAGTGCAAAATCGAATAACAATGATACTTGAATTTGGAGTGAGTTACAAGTAATAGGGTGGTACAGTGAGTGATAATATCTGAACGCATAATGAGTTGAATGGTTGAAAACGTATGACTTATGTGATTGATAATTTTTCTAATTACTATCTATTTGCAGTTCTTCTAAAGATCCTGATTTTAGCTTTTAGCAGAACCAACATAGGTCCTTTTCCACCCTCGCTTTTAAAAAACCTTAAATTATCTAGTAACAACTTGGCATTAAAGCAAGTTTATTAAAAATTTTTCACAATGACAATCATGATGGACATTTTTTTTTAGGATCGACTTTCTAATCATCATTGTAAAATTATCAACTTGAAGATACACTAATACATCCTTGAATTGCATGCTAGGATCCAAGCATTTGAAAATAGAAATATCCGACAGTATAGGCCCTACATCCCATAGCTTGGTCCAAACTAACTAGTTCACTTGAAAGAAGGGAAGAAATTCTAAATCTTCCTCTAGCTTGACCATAAGAAAATTAAAAAGTTTTCCCCCTTATGAATGGCTATCTCGGAAGGGCCAACAATTTTTTTTGGTATCCATGGATTTTTTTCACCAACTATTTCGACAGGAACAATATCCTATTTAATTGGAGGTGCTTTCTGGGGGTTATGATCAATTTTATCAGTGTTGATAACATAACCAGAAGGGTAAAAATATATCTGCCTACTTTTGATTGATATATTGATTCAAAAATCTTTTCAAATTAGATCATTGACCTACATCTTTTTTTTGTTTCGACACCTGCATAGAGTATCATTAGGCGATATTTCTTTGAATGGAACTTGTTTCGGCAACCATCATTTGGTCCTTTTGTTGAACTAAAGCTTTCCTTAAATATAATAACCTTTCGTTAGCATTTCATGACAAACTTTTAATGGAATTGACCACCGTTAGAATGCAATTTCTTTCATTGATTGTATAATTCATTTTAATGAGTTAATTATTTGGTGTGACATCATAGTCTATCTTAAGTCACCATTGCAATATTTTGTTTCACTCTGTCCTATCATCTATTAACAAAATTTGACTCAAGATGTTTACAACACTTGAGGATGCATTCTAATGAGCTCCTTAGCTTGAGCAGTATCTTCATCCTCAACATTTAAGGGAGTTGATTACTTCAACTAGAAGTAATTAGTCATGACAATCAATCAATGAAACTCTTGTATCTATTAGCATAAAAAAATTAAGTTAGGAGCTTTTGGCTCCAATGCCTCCGTGTCACTTCTTTCACCGAAGACAATGTCTCCACTTGGTGTTCACTAAGCATGATTTGCAAGAAGAATAAATTTATGATCATGTAGAATGTGATATATGTGATGAAGTTAATGATGTTGATGATGCAATGGATGCCTCATATTTGTCTGAGTTTTCACAGAGGTTGGACAAAACTTTAACCGCAGGAAACTCTGACATTAACAACCCCCTGAGTGTGGGTCTACTCTGTTGTTATTGATCTCAGTTAAACATTCATGATTTTCCTAGGTTTTTAATCTTTACCCAATTTGAGATTGAATGAATGTTGTTTATCCCCATTATTCATTTTTTGAAGTTAAAGGAGCCACAATGCTACCCTTGGCCAATGCGATCATGTCACATCTACAAGGCCCACTCTGACTTTAGAAATTGTGTAAACCCTTAAGGAAGCAAAATAAAAACATAGATATTTGGAAATTCATAACTAATATCCTACTCATCCAAAAATTAGAAAATCAATTTTTTTTTCACATGCAAGTCTTAGGTAGTTTTAGTTTCTTCTAGTGTGGTCTTAAGTGCTGGGTTGACCAAATTCTAGTGAGCTCCAATTCCGGGTTGATCATGCAGTGATTTAGAGGCGATGAGCTAGTTTTAAGAGTTTCATAGTGGATGTAGAATGCCAAGGAAGTGACTGAAATACCAAGTGGCTCTGGATTGAGCATGTGTGTGTGGTCCTTTTTTATGGTTTGGAAGCCTTTCCCCCCCTTCTGTGTAGGGATGATTGAGGGTGTCCAAGCAATGTCCTTTGTAGTGCAAGAAATGGCTAACAAGAATGGGGAGCTATATCTTAAGGTAAGGATCATGGTTAGGTAGATTGGCCATGGACTGATGGCCCTTGTCTAGGATTGGGTATATCGGTGGCTAGGGTTGTTGGATTTGGGTGGTTGGGTTTAGGTCTAGGTTTACTAGATTAGATTGCTTTTCACTCTGGGTCCAATTGGGTTAGATCTGTGCTAGCCCAATGTGAACGGTTTTAGACTGGGTTGCCTATTTGTTTCACAAGGTTTTGAGTGTGGATGGCTCATGAGGCTAATCAACCTCAGTTGTTTTCAATTGGCTCCATAGTACCCAATTGGATCATGCGTTAACCTAGGTATAGGGTGGGTCTAACCACTTAGGTTGGTCTAGGGATGGTTAATTGATTTAGGTAGGGTCCTAAGGTTAAGTTATCCTAAGGTTAAGTTAGTTCCACTTAAGGTTAATTGGCCTCACTTGGGTCCAATTGTGTCTCAAGTGGGGTCCATGCGAGATTTTCGGATTCAATTAGACTAGGATAGTTGACTTAATATGCATTGGTTCAAAGGGGCCCCAATTGGGTCTTTCTGGGTGAAGTTAACCAAATAGATTCCTTAGGGTTTCATTTGGGGTTCAAGTGAGCTGCTTTGAATCCAATTGGGGATATGAGAAATCTTGATACAAATATACAATTGAACTCAATAAATTTGTCTCGAGTCAAGTGGGATCCTTTGGGATCTTGATTTCCTACATGGTTCTTTTGCTGGGCCTTCGAATTACTAGATCACTCTAATTTAAGGTTGAATCTACCTAGATCAGTTCGGCCCATGTGGTCATCTTGGCTGACTCAATTTAAAATTTGGTTAGTGGTCAAAGCTGGTCAAAAGTGAGGCCAACAATCGCCTATTTATTTTTGTCTGTTATTTGTACCTTGGATACATAAGTTATTTTTGTGAGGTTGTCATACATCGAGTGCTTTTCATGTATGGTGAGATTACCATTGCCAATTATTTTTAAATTTTTTTGGGGCAATTTGTTAAACTTGAGTCATTTTGAGTCCCAGAGCTAATGTGCATCAGCGCTTCTTGCTGGGTCATTATGTTATGGGTCAAATTTCCACTCTAAACTCCGGACTGACAATAATTTGATAAAAGATGATGCCTTCCTTTCTTATTGTTATTTTGGTTTTTATTTGAATTAATTGATTTGTCTGAATTTGATTGGTTCTCTCTTGCTGCTTATGAATTTTTTTGTAATTTTTTAGTTTATAATTTTTTTTTAATTTATAATTTTTTTTTTAATTTATGTGGAATGACTAGATTGTGTGCTTTGTTTCTGTAGGTTTATAGAGATTCGGAAACAACGCCTATGGTTTGTTGCGACATATGCGAGCGATGGGTGCATATTGTCTGTGATGGCATCAGGTTCATGTCACTAATTTTTATATGCTATCATTGTTCTCTCATAATCTCGTCATGTAAAGTTTTGATTTAATACTCCATGGGCTTATGTAATCCTTTGTAAATTAATTAAGCTTGGGAATGATGCCATAGTCAAGGACATGTTGGATGTGGGTTTGAGCATATCCATATCAAAATCAGGAAGAGTTATAAGAATTTGATTATTTGGTTTCCAATGGATAAGCTGGCCAGAAATCAAATTTTTAAATAGGAACGAACTTTTGCAAAAATTCTCACATCTTAATCTTCATGAAATATCGACATTGTTTGACTAAATTGTTTACCCTTAAACAGTTTGTCTATCAAGCCATCTCTCTAATAGAAGCATGTAGACATGCTAAACCGTGATCTCATTTGTTGCTAAAGAGAAGAAAAGAAGAAAATCATTATTCTGTTATTTGAGTTTTATATAGTATTGTAGCCGTTATCTTGTCACCTCTTTAAGAAAACTTCTTTTATTTTTATTTTTTCTCAGTGATGAAAAATATCAGCAGTTTCAGACTGACCAGAATCTGCAATATGTTTGCGCTGCATGCCGTGGCGATTGTTACCAGGTAACATTTATGCTTAAAAAAATTTCTCTTCTAAATTTTAATCATGTTATTGTTGTTGTTGTTGTTGTTGTTGTTGTTGTTGTTGTTGTTATGAGTTTCACACGCATCATTTTCATTACATTAGGTTAAAGATATAGATGATGCTGTTAGAGAGCTTTGGAATAGGAGAGATGAAGCAGATCGTAATCTTATTACAAGTTTGAGAGCTGCTGCTGGTTTGCCTGAAGACTTAATATTCTCCACTTTACCCTATTCTGATGATGAGTCGGATGGTCCAGCAGTACATAGAAATGTTCATGGAAGATTTTTGAAATTTTCTGTTAAAGGTTTGAGTGATAAATCAGCCAAGTCTTTTAAAGACTCCGGGAAGAATAGTTCTAAGAATTTGCCTTCTAATAAAAAGTCCATTAAAAAGAAAGAATTGCAGATAAAATTTGTTAGTAAAGCGGATCGTCTGTCTCGAAATTCAGAATTAAAGATGAATGACTCAGTTCGCGATAATCTCAAATCATACGGAGCTGATGGACCAGAAAGTTTTTCATCACCGAGTGCTGGAATTGCTGGAGATGCTAAGATGGAAAACAATCACACATGTGGGAATGAAGTTATTGGTGATCCTTCAGATAGGGTGATCAAGATCCAAAATAAACAGCTATCGGATAGTCATTTTAAGGAATGTGGGGGTAAAAATGCAAACAAGGCGGAGACCGTAAAAGGAACCAAGTTGGTCATACATATTGGTGGAAGAAATCGAAATGTTACAAGCTCTCCTATGTCTGAAAGTTCTAGTTGTCAGAGAGAGCAAGATTTATCTTTTCTTCATGGTATGGACATTAACTTCTTGTGTGGCTTTAATTCTTGGAAATTTACGTACACAGCTCCCAATTCTTATGTATTTACATATCTCACACCTAAGCTTTCATGTTTACCTACATAGCACTTTGATGCTCAAAATCTCTGCATGAAAAGATATATTTGACTTATAAAATGATGTAATCTCGCAGTTTTTGATATGATATTAAAGAATTGAGTGCTATGTGTGTAAATATGAAAGTTTAGATGTGAGATATGTAAATAGATAAGAATTGTGTGCTACGTATGTAAATTTCCCTTTATTCTTTTGTGTGTTTGGCTTTAAATTACTGCATCTTCATTGGCCAACAAAGCTGTTAAAGTCTGTAATTTTAGACTCTGTCGCTCGCTAAATTTTGTGTTTAATCTGATCTCACTCATATAGGTTCTCCTTCTAAAGCTGCACCTTAGCATCATTTCATGACGGTAGAATATTGTTTTAATCGACATTTTTATGCATTTGTGGAGTCATTGATTTGTATAATAGGTCATCCCATTATTCAGTAGTTTTTGATATTTCCATCCCTTGAAGCTGGAAATTTTCTTGCTTGGAATTCACATATAATTGAGATTAAAACTCAAATCTTTCTTAATTTTATATTTTTAACACCTGACAAGCAATGCTTTATGTAGTTTTGATTTTATAGCTTCATGATATTATCTATTATGTTTATTGTTTTTCATTTTTGTTCGTTTATAATCTACACAGCATATAGAATCCACTTATTGCTTTCAGGTTCATACTACCAACTAGGCACTTTATAATCTGTTTATAATTTGTTTTCATTCCAGCTTTACCTGGATATTCATCCCTAAGCTAATAAATTTTCTAAAATCTGTCTTGGATTTAGAAATTAACTGCAGTCATATGCTTGTTATGATACTTTAAAATGTATCATGAGAATGCAATATGACAAAGATACTTGGATATGTTATCCAAGGTTATTCTTGTCATTTTAATTAACTAGATGGGGAAATCGCAAAATGAAATTATTTATCAAAATGTGTATTCTTTTTGTTTCTTGCCAATGAACTATTTCTAACAAGATTAATTGTTCGTCCTGTTTTATTTGCTTAAAACCCAAAAGTTTTCGCCGATTATGAACATTCATATAATGGAACCAAGCACTAATGTTTTTGATTTTTGTTTGATTGGATAATATTTCAGTATAATGGCATGTTTTGTACTTCCCTTTTCATCTTTTTGTTGGTAGCATTTGCTTCATTTACCATGTTTAATGGGTGCAGGTAGTGAAAATAACAGCCACGGTCAGATGAAAAATAGCAAGAATGGTTTTTCTCAGGCTCAGGTTGAAGGTGTTAATGTTGATGGAGAAGGTATGACTAGTACATATTTTCAATTAATTCAAGATTCTTCTTTTAAGAAAGGTTTAAAATGATGCATTTGGGTATGTAGTTGTTTTTCATCCGTGAGGCTAGGCATAAGCCTAAACCTCAAATTTAAAAAAATTACATTAAGCAATAAGTATATTATAAACTTCAAGTTGTGAGGTAAGACATAACATGCTAATGTTCTAATATATTAACATATTAGAAAATAACATATCAACATTCTTGCAAAGTAAAAAGTATCAAATTGTGGAAGCTATGTAGTAATAAGTTGACATCCAAATATCAATTCATGAAGTAGGATGGGTTATACAAATATTAAACTATCAAAGTAAGTTAAAATATCAAAATAAAATATTAAAATATCATATTATAACAATTAAAATAATTTAAGTATAAGTTTTTCTCTGCCACTCATACCGCCTCTCATTTAAGAAAAAATATAACAAAGCATTAGAATTTTTAAATTCAAAAGTCTATATTACTTTTGTCACCCAATGGATTTCCACTAGAATCATGGACTTAATATATTGCTTTCTCTCATATTCGGTCAATTTATATCCATATTCTTACATTCTTCACTTCTTTAATTTCAATCATTTTCTTCTTTTCTAATGAAAATAATCAATAAAAATATCAATTTGAATTTAAAATAATGTGTATGTTGATAATTAGAATTTCAACTACATAGACATTTTATGGATATGTTTTACATTTATTTTTGTTGTTTCGTGTGTGAGGTGTGGGAATTGATAGATGAGGTATATTAATATTATTTTTTAGTTTTTTGTTAAAAAAACTATAGATATCCTCAAAATTAAGGCAAGGTTTTCATTCTGGGTGAGCCACACATCTCATCCAGGGATAAAGAGGCACGTGATTCTTTGCGATATTTTATGAAAATCATTGAAAGGACGACTTATATTGCACAGTTTTAAGAAGGTTTTAAATTTTTAATTTGTTTCGCCTAAAGGAGCTTACTTTTCCATATATGAATATTTCTAGCAACATAACCGTCTTGTATGAGATTCTTTGGAGCTTCTACATTATATATGGTGATTCATAATAGGCTGACTCAAACACTTGCATACTTCCATTTTATCCATTTTATCTGCTCATTCCCAGGGATCAGACAAGAGAATACTAACCAAATGAGTATTTCAAAACATGGAGACAAGCAGAAAAATATTATAAAGCTTGGAAAGGTATCTGACATGCATAGAAAAAGCAACGGTAACATTTTTCCGGACAGCGTACCAAGGACTTCATTAAGAAGTCCAATTGTTGGGAAGAAGGGTGCTGGGGTATTAGCAGACGATGAAGCAAGGCTAAGGAATGATGAAGCTGTCCCGGCGAAACGCCTCGTGCATCCTAATTCGGAGTATAACAACAATGCCGTTTTACCCTCAAAAGCCATTTCGGGGGGCCAAAGTGAAATCAAACCACTGCTCAAATTGAAATTCAAGAATCCCTATTTTGAGCAGAAGAGTTCTTGGGCCTCGCAAGGAGAAGAAGAGCACTCCGTGAAAGGACATAGATCGAAGCGAAAGAGACCTTTTGTGGAGAAAAGTTCTTCTCTTCAACGCGAGGGCCTTGCAAAACAGCATAACCAAAATCAAATAGATGAGGCAGTAGATGCAAATTGGATTTTGCAGAAGCTGGGCAAGGATGCAATTGGGAAAAAAGTTGAGGTTCAGCAGAGATCAGGTGATTCTTGGTGAGTTTATGTCCAGCATCTTTTCTTTGAATTGAATGTGAAAAGAAATCTTGTCCTTTTTTTTCTTCTTAGTATGTCATCAACGGGATTTGATACAAGCTCCGGGGAAATTATATGTTGTGATACTAAGCGGTAACTACTGGCTACTAATTTTTGCATAATACTTTCATGTTTTATGCTTTTCTAGGAAAGTAGTCTGTACTTAGTTCATTTTCTAGCTTTTTCCCATGCTTAATTTTGGAAATTTGCATGCCCAACTCGTTTCTATCAAGTAGCAAGAAAGTCGGGATTTATCAACTTACATGACCTTGATATGAATAGACCAAATAGCACCTCCTCACCAACTCGCCTGAAAACTCCTGTTATCTTAGGATTTTCTTAGCTTATTGTTAATTTACCATGTTGAATATTGTACCTCGATTCTGAAATGTGATACACCTCGACACATAGGACAAGCTTCAAGAGGAAAGATCAAATAATATTGTTTTGGAAGATTTACATACCACTCAATGCTTATCTATTTACATTTCTAAACCTAAACTTCAATCTTTATGTATACTTCACTTTCCCATGCATGAAAAGATGTATTTCACTTTTTAATAATTAAAATAGTTGTATTTTTGATATGATATGAAAGATTTGGGTGGATTAACTGTAAAAAAAACTTAGTTTTGGTGTTAGATATGTAAATATGTAGGAATTTAGTGGTATATTTGTAAATGACCCTATTGTTTTCTATTATAGAAAAAAAAAATTCATGTATAAAACATGTAAAGAAAACTATAGCTGTAAATATTTATTGCATTGATGATAGCCTTCCATCAAGGAAAACTTGAGCACCAACTAATAAAAAAGAAGTAAATCAATTAAAAATGCAAGTAATAGAGCAGAACTGAACACAAGTCCACATAAAGAATTGAAACTTTGACATGACGATGAACCAAGAAATAACTATTGCTGAATGACATTCATTTGTATTGATGTTTCTTTAATCAACAAGGTAGAATCTTTTAAGAGGAAAGTTGACTAAAATGAGTTCGACATGCAATTAAGTAGATAATTTATATTAGTAAAGCGTATAGATGAGGACACATTGGATTTGCAATATGGAAAAAAATAAAAAAAAACTTACATGTTATATCATCATAAATTTAGATTAATAATATCAGATGGCATGAATGATAGAAATGTCATCTATTTTTCAATGATCTATATTCTCGCGGTGTGGTGTCATAGTTGGGATTTCTTTGGTCTTTCAAGATCTCTAAACAAAAGTAAGAACCTTTGTTATTTTTGTTATGAAAGCGTTCAAAATCTTTAGAATTTGTTTGGAGTGTTTTTATAAATATGTTAATTTCTTTCTGAAAGCAAAATATAAAAATATGTATAAGACACGTTACACAAACATATTCTTAAAAAAGGAAAAAATAAAAACAGAAAACAGAAAACAAGATTGATCACAAAGAAGCCCATAATTTATATTTTCTTTTTGCTCGACCATACAACTCTCACTCTTACAACTCCCACTTCTCCAAATTTTCCAAAACTGTGAAAACTGCTTGCATTGAAAAGATTAACATCGATGGTGTTTGCCACGATCATTTTATTTTTACTCGTACGCAACAAATGCGACTTTAATTACATTTTCTTAGTAAGTTCAAGAAGAAAGTTGAGATTGTTTAGTGGAAATACACTATTTTTATATAACAAAAATTCTTTGAATGATAAAAATCATGAGTCTTTTTACAGAAAATGCTAACAAACTTCAATCCTCCCAAAAATCCGAACTTGATTGTCTGTCTTTCTTTCTGGCATTTCTAGTTTTGAAACTTGTTTGATCCCCCTTTTTAGATGAATGTTATGATGATTTTGAGCTCCATTTATTATTATTATTATTATTGTCGTTGTTGTATTCAGGAAGAGGGGAGTAATTTCAAATCTCATTGAAGGCACTTCCTCTTTATCAGTTCATTTTGATGATGGAAAATCCATGACTTTAGAGCTCGGAAAGCAGCGCGTTCGCTTTATTCCGCAGAAGCTTAAAAAGATGAAGCCATAAAACTAATCTATTGTGAATATAAGCTTCACATCACTGTGAATATTTCCAGGAGAATTATGATCTCACCCTTCCCAGCGAGCCAAAGTGGGGCAGATTTGTTAATAGATGAGACCACTCTTCCTGTCCCTTCATTCTGCTTCCACCCAAAAAGCTTCAAAAGAATCAGGTTCTCTGCAAGCTCTGAGAATCTGCCATATCTGACACCTTCAACTTTCTGCCGGGTTTTCATGTAAGAGGTAACATTGTTGTATTACCAGTTTCTTCTTTTTCTTCTCCTTCTTTTGTTGAGGAACTACTTAGCTTTAGAGAAGTTTCCCTTTCATCATTCCTTGCGATAGTTGTAACTGAGACAAGGCTCTTCTATTCTTATATACTAATAATAATTACTTGGGGGGCCTTATTGTCATTATGATATCTTCTCCTATCATTTACTGAAGAAAATATCCACTCTTGATTGGCTCATAGTTTTTTGTTTCTTTGAGATGTTATGAATTGTGCACGAGGAATTTGGGTGATAACTAGTCAAATTTGTACGGTGGAACGCCCGTCGTAGTTATTGTTAGTGTAATATGTTTATGTCGGGAGGTTTTAACTTTTTGTAAAGATGGTTGTAAAGTTATTTGGAAAATGTAAATTTTCTTCTATTAAAGTAATTGTGAGTATGATGTTGGGGCCATACCTTGCAATTCTAATTTATTTACATATATCTAAGTCTTAAATATTGAAATTTACATGCATACCGCTCAACATTTTAACTTCACATCAAAGATACCAACATCACATCAAAAATATCACTGTCACTATCTTTTTGAAAGTGAAATATATCTTTTTCATGTATATCTATTGTTATTTTTTTTTTTTTAAAGATTGGTCAGAGACTATTATACGAGTGCCCAATCAACCTCATGTGCTTAAGAATTTCATCCCACACAGAACCCGTGACACCTAGTGGTCTTACAAACTCTGTCAACCAATGAGTCTTGGTAGGTGGCACATGTTTATGAACATATATACTCATTCTTAATGTTTTTAGCATGAGCCATATTAATCCAGCTATTTGAATTTTTTATATTTTTTAAGGAATAATTACATACAGACCATCCAAAACATTGATATTTACAAAGCATTTAGATGATTATTTTGAACTATCAAACCGATATATTTATGCGTGTCACGATCAATGAATTTTGATATTTGAGAGAGAATTTGCAAAATAGATGAAAGAATGTGTTTGATTTGTAAATAACAATGCTTCGGATATTTTTTTTGTATATAATTGCCTTTTTTTTAATGATGTTTTTTTTTCTCGTGTGCTTGAAATTCGATGTAGAATTCAATAGTGTAAATTCCTATGTATTTACATAACTAATACATAAACTTTCATATTTACATTTATAACTTCGGTGTGATAAATTTATGCATGAAAATGAATGTTTTTAATGTGATATTAAAGACTTGAGTGTCATGCATGTAAATATTAAAATTTATATGTTAGATATTTAAATACATAAGAAATTGTGGGTTGTATGTGAATGTCCCCTTTCTTTTTCTAGTATGGTTGTACATGCTGTTAGGAAGATAGTTGATAACCACTTATTAATATTGCATTAAACTTTCATATTAAACTAATTGTATCTCGAAGGATTAGTTTTAATTAGGCCTCAATATTTAATAATTAAGGTTAATACAATTTTTATCTCGAGTACTCGCTCTTAATCTAAAAATCACGTGTTTAAGGTTGGGATTTATTTATGAGGAGTGAACGAGTATTTAAACGAGTTAAAAAGATAAATAAATATCTAAATTTTTATATAAAAATTTTAATAAAAATTTTATATGTATAAATAAATGAATAATTTAGGCCCTGTTTTGGATCACTTTTTATTTCTTATTTTTATTTTTTATTTTTTATTTTTTTATCTTATATATATATATATATTTTTCTATTCTTTATTTCTAGAAAACATATTTGATACTGTTATCATTTATTTGTTTTTAGAAATAAAAAAAATTAAAATAATTCTATCCTTTTCTATTTATTTTTTAAAAAACTTATAATCTTTCTAAAAAATTGTGAGTTCTTTCTATGTAAATATATTAAACTCGTATATATATATAGAAACTGTAATAATGTTACAGAAATAATATCAAAATCCGCACATTCAAGGATGTTGCCTTTTAATAAATGATAAAATCATTAAAATTTCACACTAAAATAATGTTTTATATGTCTGATAATAAGATAAATGATATTTTGACCCAAAATAAAATAATTATTATGTATGTTGAGAATTTTATGGCAAAGAAAATAAGAATCAACACAGATCCATAAGAACATAAAGAGATTTAACGAGGTTCGACAAAAATGCCTATATCATCGGGAGCAGAGTGACAGCTTTCCTTCAATTCAGAAAAAGAGTACATAATACAATACCTAGGGTTACAAACAAGTATATATATATAACACTAGTACAATATGTAATTACAAAATTACCTTTTTACTGTAACGCCCGAGCACCCCAACCCACATAACGAAACTTCCACGATTGAACAGATGCTTCCGCTCCGTTCCGCTCCAGCATCTGTCCTTTATATGGTATATGAGTCATACCTAACAATGAATTTTTATATCTAATATTTAAACTTTGATAAGTATATTAAAAAAAATATTTTGGTTTCATAAATTATACACAATTTAAAAAATGCATTTCACTTTAAAAATAAATAATAACAATATATTGATATTATGTAAAAATTTTGATCACCATACATAAAACCATAAAAGTTTATGGTTATTCCATTTATATGCGTAGACTAAGAAAATCTATTCATCAAGTGCCCTAAACATTTATATGCGTGCAGGAACGAAGAGGCTTTCACCAAGGCAAGAATATTAGTGATGTATTCAGAGTTTAATGGTGGGTCTCATAAATTTTAACACGGTGGACTCATTTGACACGTGACAACTCATAATTGGACTCCAA
>NEWO01000162.1:757821-790048 GCA_003013225.1 Phalaenopsis aphrodite | reverse complement strand
GTTTAGATGGTAGATGTGTAAATATTTATGTAATATTCTCATTAGCTTAGAAACATAGCCCAAAGAAATGAGTTTCATGCACTGACTATGTGGTCTACTTAATTTCTCCTAATTGCTAAGTGGGCAGGATCAAAGACAATTAATGGTGAAGTTGAGAATAGGTAAGAGATTATAAAGGGTAGCTATAGCCCCTAAAAGTTAGATAAATTTATCTTATAAATATGCATAATATGAAATTTAGTTATAAGCTATAGATATAAGTCATCATCATTTATTATGATTATTATTATGTGATATTTATAAAAAAGGGGCTTTTTGCATTTATATTACACAATTCTTATGAAATTAGATGACTAACACCTAATTTTGAACTTTTTTTTTTACATTTTTTAATATTCAAATATTTAACGTCACATGAAAAATGTCATTATTATTAACTTCTTAAAAGTTAATACGCCTTTTTTATATTGTTGGATTTGAGAGATTTCATAAATCACATCCAAAGAATAGAGCATAAATATGGAGAGAGAGACAGAGAAATGAATATTAATGAATAGTGTCATCTTTTCATAAAATATTCCTCCTATTTACGGAGGAGATAGTATATATTTTTACTACCATTTGGAGAATGTTCAAATTAGGGTATTTTCATGGGTTTATCATATAGTTGCCTTCTGGCTTGGTCGGCTAAGTTTAGTTGATTTGGCTCGATTAGGTCTACTATGTTGGTTGAGCTTGGCCGGTAGGGTTCGGTTGGTTGATCTAGCCTGATTGACTATCTTCGATACCTGTTGAGTTGTCAATAGTCAAACATACTTTGTGGAACTGACTCCTTGTTATGTCAACTCTGTGGTTGGATAGGCTATCACATCAGGTCTGTTTTTCTGCAATGAATGGCTTAAACTCTCTTTTGGTCGAAAGGTTTGCATTTGGATCACTCGATTGTCCTTTTGTCCGTCTTTTGACTCTATCAATTTTAGCCTAGTTAGCTTGGCTCGTCTGGTCAGGTAAGCCTCATAATCTTCTTGCAATGGATCTGCCTCCATTTTATTCTTCTCCTCTGAACCCTTTTCATTTATCTATATATATATATATATATATATATATATATATATATATATATATATATATATATATATATATATATATATATATATATATATANTATATATATATATATATATATATATATATATATATATATATATATATATATATATATATATATATATATAAAGTGACATTTATGTGATATTGAAGGTATAGGCGTTAGATATGTACATGTATTGGAATCGTGAGGCATAAATGCAATTCTTTTATAAGATTTGAAATCCAAAGTATGCTCTAAAATTATATGAAAAATGATAAATATAAAGTCTTATAATGACAAATGAGGCATTCATAACCTACTTCACCAAGCAAAAATAACTACTCACATTGCAATAATTGTGTGATAATGCATTTTTAAATAAAAGAGTATTAGCTCCTGAAGCTATGCTGTTAAGATTTATGAAGCAACTTAAACTTTCTCAAAATAGAATTTATTTGATTTTTTGACGAAAGTTGTGCTTCACACTCCGAAGTTGTTGAAAAAATATCTTCTTGCATTGACTTTAGAAGACACGATAAAAGAGCACTGCATTGTTGAATCTTTTTAGGACATTGGGTCTCGTATTGTTCGTGGGTTCACAGAATTCAGGAGAGATCTGTGTGAGCAAGATGAAAGAAGATGACGGATACGTTCTCCAGGCCTGAATGTAGATGCTTCTCTGGCAGAGCTTAGAAGGTGATCTAATGAGAGGAGGGGCAAGAAAGGTCCTATGAAGATCACAAAAAAGGTCTGGAAAGCGGATCCCCTGTACAGTCTCCCCCCTCCCTTTTTATACACGTTTAAGAAAATAATAAAATACAAGTTATTTAAATGTGTGTGTCAGGAGGCTCATAAATGAGGATGCGACATATGTCAATTCTTAATGTCTGTCTTGACTTTTGTGTTCCTATAGTTACTAGGATTGTCGATGAGGCAAATTAGGCCGGTAAGTCTGATTGGACTTTTCGCCACGTGGAATGACCAGAACAGTTTGACAAGCCAGTCGCCGAATTACTAGAGCGAGACAACTTTTGCTCAGATGGGCCCGCCAAGCCCACAAGAGCTGCTGGATACCTGCTTCAGCCCCACAAAATCAATTTATTGTGCCCATGGATCAAAATTTTCAACTATAGGTGAAATATGGTAGCATTATTATTATTATTTAATTTAAAATCTCCTAAATAAATCCCAGATTTGAGCTTGTTCAAATCTCTCTTCCAAATTTAGCCACCAAAATCTCAACATATTCAAATAGATACCACCAAATTTGCAAATTTTAGAAAAAAATAAATTAATTTACACATATCTCCTATAGTTCCACTGCCTATATTAAGTGTAAATTAATTCTATTTTTCAAATATTAAGGTATCCAAAGTACAGATTTTGAATCTTCACCCATATAAAATGAAAATTATAAAAAATAGAAAATTCTTCTATCATACAAAAGAATCGAGTAAAGTGTCAAAATACTTCTCAACTATTTATAAGGGATAATTTTAGTCACAGAATTTATAGAAGTGTCAAAATAGTCCTCAGACTTCTTAAATTTACTGTTTATACAGTATCATTTTAATCCCAGAATTTATAAAAGTCCTGAAGTGATCCCCGAACTTTTTAAATTTTGGCTGAAAGAATCCATATGGATGACTGTTAGAGCTCAATTTAGTAAGTATGGGGACCAATCTGACATTTTTATAAACTCTTGGACTAAAACAACACACGTAAACAGTAAATGAACTATTTTTACATTTTGCTCTTAATTTATAAACATGTAATAAATAAATAGAATTTTAGCACTTTTTTTTTTTAAAAAAAATTTTTGGAAGAGAGAAGAAAGAAAGGAAAAATGAGCTCAGGCTCTTTATGGCCTTCACGCCTTTCCTATTGAAGCTCTAGATATTGTTAAACTTTGACAAAATTACAACTTTATATTGCTTATTAGTTAGGTTGTGATGCTATTTGGAGGATATAAATAACAAATTACAAATTTGAATTTACATTTCTAGCACCTAAATTTTTTTATTTACACATATAACACTTTGGTGTCATAAATCTACACATCGAAATGAGTGTGCTTCCTTTTTATAAAGCAAGCACGAGTGAGATTTTTTATGAGTGAAGTGTCAAAACATACTCATTTTTTAGTCTCAGAGTTTATAGAAGTGCCAAAATAGTCTTTGACTATTTTAAACTGGAACTCTAAGAGTCCTTATGAGGACTAGTCTGCTTTAATGATCCTCTGTGGGGACTATTTCAACCCCAACCTAAAGAGTCTGTGTATTACTTCAGCCATAGTTTCAAAAGTCTAGCGACTATGCTGTTACTTTTATAAATTCTGGGATTAAAACCCGTCTCATCTAAAAATTATCGGGTACTATTTTTGAACTTGACGTCTATTTTTTATGCAATTTTAAAAAATTTAGGTGTTATATTGTAAACATGAAGATTTTAGGCATTCATTGAAATCTAGTTGGTAATATTTTGTTTTGGAAACACAATGGATATATTATGCAGAGTATAATTCTTTAGAAAAAGTTTTCCTTGTAAAAAAATTACAGCTATTTTTTATTGTAACTAACAATGTTTTTTTTTATATATAGCACCTGAAACTTTGCTATTTACAAAATTAAAATTATATTTCATTCATTTTGCAAATTCTCGCCCAAATATCAAAAGTCGCAATAAAATTTTAACCCGTCTTTTTTCTTTTTTATCAAATTGTTAATGATTTGATCGTCGCATGCGTAAATACAACAATTTTATAGTTAAAAAAAAATTATATGAAGGTTAACTTTGTAAATTGCAGAGTTTCAAATTATATATATATATATATATATATAAATAATCTTTGGTCGACTGTTCAAATGGGCCATCGTGCAATGCACGACATCGTGCAATGTACGACAAAATGGGCACATTAGAACCATTGTCTGTACGTGCAGTCTGCAACACGTTATATTTTTCGAATAACTTGATTAAAAATAAATCTGACAATTATTATAATTTTCATCAAACCAACCAATTCCTCAACAATGAAAAATAAAATTATATCAAGAAAATTTCGTCATTTAACTATAAACCAAGTAAGATTTACATGCACACCATACCACACAATTCCCATGTATTGACATATCAAGCACCTAAACTTTCATTTCCACATTTATAGCATTTTATTGGTATATGAAAGGATGTATTTAGTTTTTTCAAAGTAAATAGCAATAATTTAAATGTGTCGCGAAAAAAATGTGGGGAAAATTACATACGTAGCGAGCAATTTTTATGGATTCAAGTATCTCCACATAAACTTATTTACACGCACAACATTTTACATAAAAAAATGTAAATTTGACTATTAAAATGTGATAATCAGTGTTATTTTCGATGTGAAACAAAAGGATCGAGTCTAAAAATGAAAGTTTTGGTATGATACATAAATCCATATAAATTGAGTGCTATGTATGCAAATGCCCCCAACAATGTATTATAAATGTATAAAAATGAAGTTTTTAAGTATTAGACATGTAATTACATAAAAAAAATGTGACTAAATTCAGGGAATTCTTACAATGAACAGCATAATTGATCCAAATTCTCAATTAAGGAAATGCAGCAATCCTATAATACACAAATACGGCCAACAAATAATTCACATTTTAGACCATCCGGTCTCAATTCAATTGTAGTATTTGTGGGAGAAATCCTAAGCATTAGGGAAACATTCCCTCAAGATACTCATCCAGATCCTTCTCCTCATCAGCCTTGGCAGCTCTGTTTGGAGATGTAAGCCTTCGTGCTGCAATGTTTTATGTAGTTTACAGTAATGGTATATCAGTGATATGTAAGGAAAACAGAATGGGAAAAGTGTGAAATGATCTGAAAGACTCTTTGTAGGGGTTCATTTCAGTCTTGGGAGTTATAGAAGTGTCAAATTAGTCCCCAGAAGTCTAATACTTACGTTCGAGATGTTTATGAATCGTATTTTCAACATTAAAGATACATTGTCTTATCCAGGAATATTTGTACCTCAAGAAAAACAAGTTGATTCTTCTACATGAGGGATTTCTATTACAATTGTAGCTTCTATAAATCCCATCATTACAATTCCACTTGCCTATTTGAATGTTCAGTGCCATTTCAAATATATTCACATTGGGAAACAATGTTTCTAATTTGTTTTCAGTCAATGGAGAGGCTAGTCCCCTTCAAATGTGATACGATCCAATGTCAAAATCGGCATGCTTTTTCAGAGGAATTAGGGCAAACACAATATTTCTTCAATAATTCAAACAACTCAACAAAAATACAAAGATAAACACCAACAGTTAGAGAGGTAGGTGATCTCTCCCAATTCCTACAATTCGTAAGGTAGGAAATCTCTCCTAAACCCTAGACCTAAAACTCACAACTCAATCTCATACGTAAAACTAACTTTAAACATAATAAGCTTATTTATACCCACCAACAATAATAATAAAAGACTAAGTTGCCCTTAAGCACACAAAACACAAAATTACCGTTAGGTTAGGCACCAACATAATAATACTCCCCCCAACTTCCTCTCCCTTTGTCCTTTCCTCTCATATATCAAGGGTAAAACTCTCTCATTCGATCATAGCCATATCCCCTCCCTGCTTCTCTCCTTTCTTCTTCGTGTTCTAGAAATACCTCTTGTATAATATCTTGTCCATATTCAGCCCAACCGCCTCCATAAAAAAATCTCTAATCCACTCCTAATCAGAGCCCTGGAGGGGGTTCGTGATGGCAGATGTTTTCCTTCTCATGTTCCTTATGTCGATCTCTTTTCCTTTAGGCTTTGCAAATTAAGCTATCGACGGGGTATTGGATTGCATCTCAATGAGTCTCTTTATCATCTCTCGAATTTCATCATGCTCTCGAATCGGTCATTTATTCGGTTCTCCATGAAAGAAAACTTATCTTCTATGGTGGCAATCCTTTCTTTCATCTCATATCTGATTTGACTAATCTCTTCCTCTAATTTCTTCTCCAAATCATCTACTTTCTTCGCTGTCATTCTTCCCAAATTTTTTTTATTACAAAAGACAATTTTTATATGTTGAAATCTATCGTCTACTTCTGGATGAGATAAATATTGTTCCGCAAGTCAGTTATCCAAGATCGTGGTTTCCTAGGTAGCTCCAATCGCGACTGCCTGATAACTGCGATCCCACCTTCCCAACTAGCTTGGAATTGCAGTTGTTGTGCGAGGGAAAAGCTGAAACAAAAGGAAGATGAGAGTTACAGAATGGGAACGGAAGAAAAATGGGAGTTTCACGTCTCTATATGCCAACTCCTAGTCGTTGCCTTCCGAGGTAGCTTTGACCGTGGCTCTATCGGGTAGACGACACGAGCAGAAGAGAAAAATGTGGGTTTCGGGTCTTTGTATGCCACTTCCCATGTAGCTCTGATCGTGACTGTATCAGGCAGACATCGCGTAAACAGAAGAGACATGAGTTACGAATCTCTATAAGTTGCAGTTTTGTTGATTTCGTTGGTCTTCATAAAAAATGGAAGACACAACTCCTTCGTGGCCTTCCCCACAAGCTGAAAGGCGCTAGTTTCAATTCTCAGTAAGTTGCGATCCTTCGCATCAACTTTTTCACAACAAACTCTGACCCTTTGAGATCTTGCTGTCTCTTTCCCAACAAGCTCTGAGTGTGACTATCGCAGGGATCTGTTACGAAGGAGTTTTGGATATCAGTAAGTCGCGATCCTCCGAGTCGAAGCCGTCTCATTGCGCTGCGATCTCGTTGTGGTCTCCCTGCTAGCAATTGTATCGCATGATTCGGTCATGAAGGGATCCCGTCAACACTTCTTAGCTATTTCTCACACTTCTCACACTGGCAACGAGTGTTTCTCACATTGGCAGCAATTCTGTGGTGATCTCCCCAAAATTGTGCTTTGATACCATTTTGATACAACACTTTTCCACATAAATTAAGGCAAACATAATATTTCTTCAATAATTCAAACAACTCAACAAGAATACAAAAGATAAGCACCTACAATTCGAGGGGTGGGTGATCTCTCCCAATTCCTAAAATTCAAGAGGTAGGAAATCTCTCCCAAACCCTAAACATGAGACTCACAATCCAATCTCAAGCCTCCCCAACCAAACCCTAAGCATAAAAAGCATATTTTACCGAACAACAACAATAATAAAAGACAAAATTGCCCTTAGGCATACAAAAGACAAAATTACCCTTAGACTAGACACTGACATAACCCGGATGATTAAGGATGAACCGCAAAAACTTAAAAATAAGAATGAACTAAAAATGCTATGTATTAATCTTTTTGGTTGTTTGCATGAATGCTCTCTCTTCAAATTTGTACCTCTAAGAGACTTGATGCAATACCGGCCACTAATACGCCAAATCAGTCCAAATTGGTCACATGCCAATTACGAAGGATCAAACCATGCCATAACATATTTGAATCATAATTGCAGGCATTTTGAAGATAATTTTTCTGTTAGCGATTTGGGTTATTTTATAATTTGTTCAACCTACAAATTTTATTATTGGTCAAGGAAAGAGTATGATATGAGGCAATTATAGAAAATAGTTAAAAAGGTAAGAAAATAAACGGTGTGCCATCGAGGCCAACAACAAAGCAATGAAGCCTGAGCCATCAGCCAGAAAAAGGACCATCCCTAAAAACATGTAACTTGAAATCTAATATATTTTCGAAGGTGAATATATAGCTTCTTTCCATTTCTTCACCTCCAAACATATCAAACTTGAAACTTGAAATAATATTAGGTTTAAATTTAAATAAGGATAGGTTTGAATCAAATTATTTGGATAATATTAGCACTAAAATTTGAATTCAATCAAGCACTCCTTAGATACAATTGTGTACGCGAATCATCCTTGATGCCACAAAAGCTAATCCCACCACCACCAGCCCACCCCAGCCAAAACATCATCAATCCCACCCCTTCGATGCTCCTCGTCTGCTAACCTAAGGCTATAAGTGAGCTACTACGCTCCACAATCAGTTATATAGGCATTTATATTATTTCTTTGGATAAATAAAAAATTATGAAAAAAATGTTTTATAGCTCAGCATATAATTGAACAAACTTGAAAATCGACATATCAGCCAGTTCATTTATGTTTAGGGTTGTCAATACGGCTCGTTGTTCAGGAACAACTCGTGTTCGACTCGTTCGCTAAGTTAATGAGCCGAACACGAACAACACGAACAAAGATTTGTTCGTTCGTGTTCGGCTCGTTTTGGCTCGAAATACTACTAATCGATTATATATAGATATATATTATGAGATTTAATTGACTACAAGGCTACAAAGATTTATAATCAATTAAAAGTATTAATTAAGAAAATAGAATAAAAATTATTAAATTAGATTCAAATGATGTTTTAATATAAATATTAACTTTTAAATCTTACCCCAATCTTTAACATCTTATGGCTACGTGATTAGGGTTGTCAAAACGACTCTTTGTTCGTGAACGGCTCATGTTTGGCTCGTTAACACGAACACACTTGTTGAGCTCGAATTATAAACGAGCCGAACACGAGCTGAGCTTGGGCTCGCACGTGTTTGGCTCGTTTACACCCCTATTTATGTTAGTAAACATGTTTGTTTATTATTTAACAACAAGCTCATTACAAGCTTGGTAAAATACTTATTAAATGACGTTTTAGTCAATTATTCAGAAATTCAATCTATGCTTTCGTATAATTTTTTTCATTTCATATAGATTAAAAAAAATATAAGTATTGTTAAAAGGCATAAAAAATGAAAAAAATATTGAGCAAAAAAAATGGATGGATGGATTAAGACCTTTTTTTTATTAACCTTTGAATTTAAAAACACATCAGAAACATCCTAGGACATATGTAAATTATAATGAAGTCTTACAAAAACAACAATCTTGAGTAATGAGCTATAAGCTAAATCATCATTATACATACAGCTAGTTTGTCTTAATTATGGATCAAAATTATAAAACAAAATTCATAAACAAGCTTAAAGAAGAATTTAAAACTCGAGTCATAACTTGAAGAGCTTGGAGAAGAAAATAGTCAATTCAACTCAACTCAATTCCTTTAAAATTCTACTCAACCTCCTAACATTGTTTTAATTAAATGTATTTAGCAAGGTCTTTCCCTCTCGATGCTCTTCCCCTAATGCCAGAAAAAAGGAGAAAAGTAGGGAGCATATAGTGCAAGCATAAATGACATGGCAATCAAGGACAAGAGGTCTCCACCCCAATATTACTCCACTTGATTTCAATTAGAACGAAAGAAATTCAATTTTTAAGCCACTTTCACTTTTAAAGAACTGAGATATATATGATATTTGAGTTTTACCTAAAAAAAAATCCACCCAAACCAAATTCCTTCTCTTAAAATGAAAATAAAAGAGCTGCTAGAATATCATGCAGAGGAAAAGCCGGAAGCATACCTTTCCGCTTTTCATCAGGATTCATCTCCAATTCTTCACCAGTATTGCCATTCTCAGCATGCTCAATCATTTTCCTGATAATGGACAGAATACTTGCATGTTGATTGAGAAGTAAACAAGTAAGCTCAACTCTAAGTTAAAAAAAAAAAAAAAATGCAATTACATAAAAAAGTCACAGTTCACACCATACCGCTTTCTTATGGTTTTTTCTTGATCTTTTTTGAGCTGCTTCTCCTTCTCCTTGTGTTTCTTATAAACAAGTTTCTCTGCACACCTTTCAAATTGAGATGGCAGCCATAAATAATAAATTTAATGAGAAAAAAAACTTGCTGGAATCTTAAAATAATCTCAACATGCAAGCTCAAGTAACATAGTGGCGTAGAAATAAAAGAGTACTAAGAAATGTAACTGCATGATTAAAATCATCAATGACAACACCTAGAACTGAGGCTAGTCAGCTACCTCTTATTGTGTTCAAAGATTGCGCCTATTTATAAAACATTAATTAAATTAAATTAATAAATTACTAAACTTAACTTTTTATAAATACATTTTCTTTTTATATAAATCAATTTATGAATTAAAAAGTTTATTTCTATTTAAATCATTTAAGAGTTAAGTCATATCAACTTGACTCTCTCATAAGAAAGAAAATATCAAAGTTATAAGTTTAACATCTCCCTTGCATTCCATAAGTTATAAGTTGTAACTTTGAACTTCACTCCCTCAACTAGGTCTTCCCAGTTGCTCTTGAGTTACATACCAACTTGTCACTCATTTCACCAAAGCCCTGCGCCAACAAGCCTTCTTCATTTTTTTTCCGTCCTATTCGTTTGATTTTAAATGTTATTTTTACTTGAAAATATTAAAAACATAAAATTCATGGGGTTTAACACCCAACCTCAGGACAGGTAAAGTGCCTCGTCTTAGGCCTTCATTATCTATGTATATCCTACTATTTTCTGTTTTGCTACAGCTAGAGACAATATGGGCAAGCCATTCCCTTAGTGGAAAAAGGGGAGGTCGAGCCACACGAGTATAGGACGAATTTCTTCAGCAAGCAAAACAAGAGATGGGGAGTAGAACCCTTCAACAGCATATCCCCAAAAAATTGTACCTACATTGAAAGAACTAAAATTAACATTATCAGGTTCTTCCATTAAAAATAGCTACCAATTACAGTGGAAAACAATAGCACATACAGATCTAAGAATAGATGAACATCAAAGACGGAAAGGTTCTGCTGTAAGTTTAAATGATATAAAAAGGTAGCTTGACAAATTGTTGGCAGTCATCAAGAATAATAACTGGATTAAATTTATACAACAAATAAGCAAACCTTTTACAAGCCACTAATTTGACAAGGGCTTGCTTGCTTTCCCCGGCTTCAACATAAGAAAAATTTACCTACAAAGAAAACCAAACAAAAAAATTTGAAGCATTGGGACACTGGAAAATAAACTGGCAAAACCAAAAAAATAATTCTTCATAAAGTTCTCTTTAATAATTGAACAAACAGTAAATTGAACTTAGATCCTTCGAGGCTTATTTTAAAGAGATTAATATTTTTAAAACATAAGTCAAATTCCCAGAGATTAAAATCCCTTAACTCTAAAGGTGAAGCTTCAAATAGAGAGCGTAACGCTAAGGGAAAGGGAAAAAGGGAGATTTAATGGGAAAACTTATAATAAAAACTGAGAACAGATCAGTCCAATAAACACAGTAAATTATAAGGAAAGGTAGGTCTTCTCTATCATCATAACCTGCCTACATACATATTTGCAGCACAATCCATGGAACGAAACCAGTTGAAGAGGCATACCTCATAACTTCCTAAGCCATCCTTCTCATCACAGTGCCTGCTACCACAGCTAAATTGCCCTGGCAGAGTAAATAGGAACATATTGAAATCAATAAAGAATTTCACAAATGTCCTCTATAACAGCAAAAAAACATAAAAATTATAATTAAACCTAGCTAGTGGTTGTTAGGGAAAGGTTCTTCTAAGAAGTTTTGGTCATTATTTTGTTTTTGGCAATATTTTTATTCAAAGCATGAAAGTTTTGTACTTGTTTTAGCAAGTTGCTTCCATCAATTTTCTGTAAGGAGCTGTTAAGAGTTCTGAAAATGAACATTGTTTAACCAAACAAAATGCATGCCAAAAAGATCATTTGACACTTAAGCCAACTTATTATAGCTTTTATACAAAACAAGAAAAAAATATTTATTTAGGTGCTTTACTATTTTTATTCCAAAGAATAAAATGTTTGTTTTGACATGAAAAAAAGCATATTAAAACTTCTAATTTCTAAATGACATCAAAGCACTTGTGCATTTATATGTCAACGAATATGAAAACCAAAGCAAATTAGATTTTGCCTATGACTGCAATTTTCATATTCATTGACATATGAATAAATTTTTAATTGATAGAAAAAAAAAAATCCACATAGCACCTTTCCCAGAAATGACTTCTTTTTCTGTTCTCCATCTTAGGCCAATCTACACGAGGAAAAACAATCCTCAGGATCACTCCAACTGCATTAATGTACACAATATGGTTTAATCAAATATGGAGAGGCAAAGAGAAATAATGTCCCAACTTGGTGCACTTACAGCTCATACTCATCAAAGCAATAGGTGTCAATTTCCCAAACATGCAAAAGAAGTGTAAGATATGAACCAAGATACTCAGCACTTAAGGCACCAATTTCATAAACATTAAAATACAGTTGAAATGATGTTTTCTGACAATAACTTATAATATTGAGAATTATGAGATAATCTACAAAAAGATGAAAGTTTCCATACAAACAAAACCCAAAAAGATTTAGCCATTTGTATCACATAAGAACGTATATTTGTAAAATGAAATGACAGAAAAATTTAGTAGGTAGTCCATTAATCAATAAATATACATTAATGACCATAAATTTTATGTGCAGAAGTCAGCATCAATAAGATATATGAAATACTAACTAGTAGCATAACCATAAAATTCTCTCACATCACACCCTTAAAATCAGAAAGATTACTGGAAGGCATTAATTTCCAACCAGTTGATACAGTTAAACAACCAATTAACAAGGGACCAAGGGCGGGATGTTTCCTGACCTCCTCAGCAGGCCTACCGTCAACAGCCAACCCTATGCTAGCTTATTCAGTTATCTTCCTCTCCCTCTGCTCATTGTCACGTCCAGCTATCAACCCAAAGCCTGCTGACATTACAACTAAGATGTCCTTCGCACTACTCCTCAATGACAGCCCCATCGGACCCTTTTTTCAAGTTTGTACTCTATCTGCCTTCAAAGGTAAGGCCGCAATCTTTTACTCTCCCTCTTCAATGATCGATCCTCTGGACGGTCTAGTGGTTGGTGTTGGTCCACACTATAGTGACACGGTGTGTTTGTGACCTGAACCAGACAAAGCTCTGGAGGCTGAACTGGTTCAGATAGGAGGGAGAAAGGGCCAGCCAGACCTAGGGAATAGGGTTGCCGCCCAAATGTGAGTGTCACCCTCTCTCTCTCTCTCTCTCTCTCTCAGTTACCTAGTAGTATTTATAAGTTATTTTTTTGTGTTTAGGGGACTTTTTTTATCGGTTTTCTATCGCGATAGGCGTCCACATTCCTATTCTCCATCCTAGGGTTGTATCCAAAGGCAAGAGGGTGCTCTGGATGTAACTCGTCCCGACGTGTTGTTTATCCACTGTTCCCTGCTTTCACTGCCGCCTAACCTACTGCCGTAACCCAGTCGAATAGCTCTGTCGATTGCATGACGCTTTCCTGCCTGCTAACTCCCTGCCGCCAGCTCCACCCTTTCCAACCTCCTCTTTCCTTGTCGTAGTCCAATCATAAGCCACCTCGCATACCTTGCTGTCATCTCCCCCATCCCAACCTCATATCTCCCTCAACTGTAGCCACCTTATTGCCTCCTTCTCAACACCTTCGATTCATGCCCTAGTTTGTTGTTTGGGTTGTGATTTTTGTATTTTCTATTTCGGTGCGTGTTTGTTGTAAACCCGCATTTGCTTTTCCGTAATAAAAGTTGCATTTCCTTGTTGTTTGGTTAACTCTGATATTATTTTGTATTATAGCTAATCCAACTCTAGTCTTATCCTAAGGTTTCTAGTATCCACCCATATCTGCACCGAAAAATTTTTCTTTCCAACCCTACATCACACCTACATTCCCTTTCACCCCTTTGGCCCTAAACCTAATCATGCCACAAAGGAGACAATTGTTGGAACTTGATTAGAACTTTGCCATGGAAGAGACGCAGCGTGAGTTTTGCCAAGTGCTACAACTGCTCGTTGAGCTTGAGTAAATAACTCAGGGAGAGGTCACCGGTGAACGTGGTAGCAAGATCCGAGGAGGAGAGAGAAAAAAACACTTGAATCCTTTCCAAAGAGATAATTTCAGTGGAGAAAAAGACAAACCATGACACTTTGAGATACAATATCAGAGGAGGTTGAGAGATGAAGTGCATGTTGGAAGATAACAAATGAAGAGTCTGTTCGAGGATACGAAAGAGTGCATGTTGGAAGATATAAAGATGAAATGTCTGTTAGAGGATGCAAAGATGGAGTACCTGTTGGAGGATACAGAGCCTCAGGAGCGAAAGTGGACATATCGGATTTCAAGAGAATGATGATCCATATGACCTCATAGATTGGTTGCAGACCATTGAGAGGGTCTTTGAACACAAGGAGGTATCATGTGACTGAAAGGTTAAATTAATTGCTATCATGCTGAAGAAAAGCATCTCGTTGTGATGGGAGAATCTGAAGAGAGAGAAATAGAGGACGAAGCAAGATTACTACTTGAGAGAAAATGAAGAGGGAGTTGAAGCGATAATACCTACCCTCACATTGCCATCAAGATCTTTTCTTGAGGCTCTACTATTTGCAGCATAGGGAGCCATCAGTGGAATACATCACAGAACTTATGCAGCTTAAGCTGTAATGTGATTTGACGGAGCTAGAGGAGCACACGATAGTCAAGTACTTGAAAGGTCTGAAGCCCTCCATCAACAACATGGTTCAATTACAGCCTTACTGGTCTTTGGGTGATGTTCAACCCTTGGAACTGAAGGTGGAGAGATAATAGAAACACAACAGACACCCACCGTCATTCAGACAACCACCCACAACTAGAGACATCAGTAATATAATGCCTCCGTGGGTTGAAAAGAGTGGTTAGAAGCAGGTCAAGGCGGCTCGGAATGAGAAGCCTGAGAAGAGCAACACACCAAATACAGTTCCAGCCAAAAACTGCTTCATAAGCCGCAGCTTTGGACACATCGCTTTCAATTGCTCGACAAGCCGAGTTATGCCCTGCACTGAGCAGGGAGCAGTGGACAAAGTTAGCAACAAAAAGGAAATTGAAGAAAAAGGTGAGTACCAACTTCTACTAGATGAGGATGAGAATGATTATGATTCGACGAGTCCTTTAGACTGAGACTACAAGGGAGCAATAGTGGCTTCGCCACAACATATTCTACACACGATACACTATGAAGAAAAAAAAATGCAGTGTCATCATCGATGGAGGGAGCAACAAGAATGTAGCGTCTACATATATGGTGGACAAGTTGAGCCTCACAACTCAGAGACATTTCCAACCGTACTCCTTGATATAGTTGAAGGAGAACAAGGTCAACATTGATGGGAGGTGTCTCATGGTGTTTTTGATTGTGAATCTGCTGCAAAATCAAGTGTGGTGTAACATGATAAGAGGTGCCCATTAATGTTTGTCACGTTTTGTTGGGAAGACGGTGACAATTTAATCGCAAGACTGAACGTGATGGGTACAAGAACACATACTCCTTCACCAAGTATGACATGCATTGTCCTTCTACGTCCTATGGAGTCCGAGATTACATGTTCCCTTGCCAATAGAGAAGCATCGGTGGGACAAGTTTTGGAGATGACAAAGGACAACGAGACAGAAGAGTTGGTTTCAGACACAGACCAACAAATATAGAAAGAGTTTCGGGATATCCTGCTCAACAACTTACCATCATGGCCGCCACTGTTCTAAGAGATTCAAGCTCTCCTCACTTTAGAATGGGTTGAGCCATCCATGGGCTTCTTTTGAGTGATTCAACAAAATATACGTGACACGAAGTCCCATTTCAATTCAGCAATGTACCCCCCAAAGAGTTAGACTGATATCAATGTTTGCTTGAAAGTTAGGAAAACTCGGGTGCTTTGGCAGATAATGTGGTAGTCAGTGGGATCCAGATACTTCTCGGGCCGCAGTTGAAGATCCTTCCGCCTTGGGAGGTTACAACAGTTCTGCCGCCTTCAACATGCCAACAAAAGCTTAGACAAACGCGGTCGAAGCTCCCCTAACCCAGTAGACTAACACATTGCGTCTCCAGGTTGGCCCTATGGAATAACTTTGTTGCCCAAATAGGAGGGCCCCCCCTAGTTACGTAGTAGTATTTATATGTTATTATGTGTGTTTAGTGGAGTTTTTTTAATATATTTTCTGTCGAGATAGTTGTTGAAGTCTCCAATTTTCCCTCCTATGGTTGAATATGAATGTGAAAAGGTGTTTCGATTGTAGCTCGTCCTGAAGTGGTGTTTATCGACCGTTCCCTGCTTTCCCCACCTTCATTCCCACCGCCTAACCTGATGTTGCAACCCTGTCAAATTGCTCTGCTGACTGCCTATTGTTTCCCTGCCTCCAGCTTTCCTTGTCTGTTGCTCCCCTACCGCCAACTCCACCCTTTCCTTGTTGCTGCCTTGCCTACCACTTGACGTACCTTGTCGTGGCCTCCCCCATCCCAACCCCCTATCTCCCTCAACAGCAGTCACCTTACCTCCGCCTTACCACAACCTTCGATTCAAGCCCTAGTTTGGTGTTTATGTTGTGTCTTTTGTATTTCCTATTTCAATGTGTGCTTGTTGCAACCCCCTATTTTTTTTCCATAATAAAAGTTGCATTTCCCTTGTTGTTTGGTCAACTCTAATATCCTTTATTCTTTGGATTCAAACATTAATAAACTATCACATGTGGCTGCTACCCTAGAGTCTTTTTAAGATGGGCATTTCTAACCCTTTGATACGAAAGCTATGAATTAGCACTTTCTCATGTAATTATTGGCAAAAAGCGGAACTTAACTGTTTGTCCTCATAATGCAAATCTTGCTATCCTCATATGTTGCATCAATTGAAGTTAGCTTTTTAATAATTATATGAACTTACAAAATAATATGCATTAAATACTCATGATCAATTGGGGTTTGCTATTTGTTGGATGTTGCACACTCTCCCTTGGTTCCCTTTGGATCTTCTCATGATCATAATACTAATCAAGTTTCATCTTTGAGTTAGCGCCTTCTCTTATTGTTCATGATTTGTTGGTTGAGAATACCCCTTCTGTCCTCCAATTTTGAAGGGACTTCCAGTTTACCAAAAATCATACTTGAGTTAAACATTAGACAGTCTATTGAGGACAATGTAACTGACTTTACTATTTCTTCTCCAATCAATGCCATAACCATATTCACCAATGCCAAATGAGAATGTTTAGGAGTGAAGAATTATAGTGATTCTAGCTCATTTCAAACTTAAAATTATATTAGAAGTTTTATAAATTTAATAAAATTCTACTAGAATTTTTTTTAAGGCACTAATCAAATAATATTATCACTCCACTCTCCCAAAAATATTATATTCATGAAAAAACCTACAAATTACCCTAATGATTTTGGCATTTTAGACTTAGTTGATGTCTGAGTTGGCAATATATATTTCTCTAGGATGTCATAATTATCTTTCTTTGAATTGCTTAATCTGATTTTTTTTTCTTTTAATTTCTAGGTTGCTGTCTTATATAACCCCATTAACATGCATCTTTTCGCTGCTAGTTATAAAATTTAGTTGCTTCAAAAAAATATTGAAATAGACTAACAAAAATTGTCAAAGCCCTTATTGAACTCATCATTGTGTGTGTTGCTGCTTGGGGCTTGTTGTACGCTTGGTGAACACAACAATCGATCGCTCATTTGTGCTCGTCAAGCTCAAGTGTGTACTATCCACGTTCATGCATCTTGACATATATCCGCTGGCATCCACACCACAGTTCAATATCCTGTCTTCTCGTATTTTTACATGTTATACCACATGCATTCCAATGCTTGGGCCTGCTTGCACACTCCCGCAACCACTAACGGCCTTGGCAGGACACTAACGTTTGTAGACATGCACTTTTTTACGCTCACTCACAACTACTCTCCCCTCCAAGGGGCCCTCTTCCACCAATATCCCTTTTTTATATTTGGAAAGCTCTGTCACTAATTCAATGACCTTATCTCCGAAATGTTGCGGTGATTGAAAATTGGTAAACAAAATTATCTTGTAAACTGGCAAAATTACCTACATAAGCTCATAAAACATGTACCTGACAACATCACACAACAAAAATTCTCAACATGTTCAATAACTCAAAAAAACAAATCACAAAATTGCAAAAAACATAAAATTTTCTCATCGTCATCAGCCCTTCACATATCTCGCATATCTCTTTTCTGTCAAGGAAGCTCCTCACTTACTCAATGACCTTACCTCAAAAATGCAACAGGTAATTAAAGCTGACAAACCAAAATTCTTTCTCAACATGGCCGAACTACCCCCATAGGCTCATTAAGAATGTTTTTCACAACATCCTAGTCGACATTCTTAACAAGTTCTGATCATAAAGCCAAAAATCATTGGAAGGTTTCACATAAAATTTGCAAATCCATATCAACCAAAAGCAAGTGCCTCAGAAAATTGAATCCATTCCAAGCACAATAAATATAAATTTATGGTGGCAATTTCACAAAACCACTTCACTCTTGGAAATGTTTGTGTCTTCCAAATTCAACAAAGACTCTCATCCTTTTTCCTTTAGACTTTTATTTGAAAATCACTTAGTACTGTTCTATCCCTTGCGGAAGAAAATAACAGATTTTTGGCTTCCAATGGGGATGTCCGGCTCTTGCTGGGATGTACTTAAACATTCTGATTGCGCAGCTCACTATGTAACTTAGTCCAACCACCTTCCTATATATCCAAAATCTCGATGTCTTATCTGAAAACAAAATTTCCCTCAACCGGAAGCATCTGAACAAAATACTCATCACTGATCATAGAATTCCAAAAAAAGGAATAAAATTAGCTATCGCGCGTTCACCGCAGCTTGGTGGAAACTATCAATCACCTCTCCACAGAACTACCTTATAAAAAACTATGTGGCACCATTTTTCTTCCATGTTGGATCTCTATTTTGATCCTAGCTCAACATTGCTTCAATCCCTGACTTCTGGTTGAGGTTAGCTCACTCAATATTCCTCAACAAACCAAACAAATGCTTTCTTATGATAAGCATCACACGAAAAAAGCTTCAAATTTGACAACTCCAGATGCTTCCGATGCTCAAGTGGAAGGCCTGCTTCAAGCATTTGCAGCCGTTTATCTGAAAACCCCCACAAAGTTTGCGGAAAATTTGACTCTTATCGATATTGAGGCCTCATTCCCTGGAGGGTTCGCCGCAGCTTTGAGCAAGTCAAGAAATCTCCAGGTTTCTCCTACCAACCCATATTTAAAACACGTTTTCAAGAAAGCCCAGTTATGAGAAAATATAATTGCAAACATGGATTACTTCAAAAAGCAGCAAATTGAATCATTCTCTGATTCCTCCTAACCTTTGTCCAACTCGAATAGTAATAGATTGCTCTTCAAATATACGTCACAACTTTTCAGAAACTTATATTCGATGATAAACCTTTCTTCAACAATAAGGAAATCCCACAAAAATTAACTTTTGATTAAAAAGCCCAACTAATTAAACGTTTAGTATTTTTATTTGGGGTTCTCCTGAACAAAGTGCAACAATTAGTGTAGATAGAAAAACTCCAATTGAGATAACTTGCTAGTCCGTTCATACCTTGCCCTTCTTGTATTGAGACATGTCGGCAATGCAGTATCTTATGAATGTTAAGGGATCCCACATGGAAGAAAAGTATTTTGTAATGGTGAAACAACAAAAGGAATGAAAAATCAAAATTCATGGAAGATATGCGGCAGTAACTGCTAACCAGGAATTGGCTTCAAATGATAGAGTAAAACTTCATTAAACAAATCATTGGCCAAAGACTTGGTACTAGAACTATTGATCTCATAGCCAGCATATGCATGGGGATTAACTACGTTCTAAATTCACAAATTTATACTGGGAATTACAACTACATTAAACATATGGCAGTAATATTAGATAAGTGTCCTGACAGTTTTCATTGGGCCCTTTAGCCCCAAAGTTTATAAAGGCACCAAATTAGGCTCTAGACATTTTAATTTATGGCTGAAATAGTCTTCTATTGGGTCTTTTACAACGCATATTAAAAAAGTTTGGAGATTAAATTGACACTTTAATAGAATCGGAGACTAAAATGATCCCTTAGAAAGAGTTGGGGGACAATTTCGACACTTTTCTCAATACTTAGATGTGCCCAACACATTTAGGTTTATTTCCAACTAATATTCCACAGAGATTTCAAGGACATGTGACATTGAAATAATACAAGTGATGTTAATGTCCCTTGGCAAGTAATTTACATGATCGAATGATTATCAATCAAAAGTGAAGCACAAATGATTACACCTAAGCAAAAAAATAGTCGCCGAAAAGCTAATCTAAAATGGTTAAATTCAAAATAATTGTGATGATTATAATTTATTGAGCAATTCAAAACTAAAAACCAAAGAAAAGAGAATTGCGGTTGGTTTCTAAACAATATTAGCCACCTTTGGAATTCAAAACAAAATAATGATGTAATCTTCTAAGCCACCTCTTATGGAAATCATAAATTATATAAAGATTTTTCTACAGAAATTAGCACACAGATTTTATATAAAAAAACATCAAACATTTAGCACGAATACAAAGATAAGCACCAACAATTCGATAGGTAGATGATATCTCCCAATTCCTATAATTCGAGAGGTAGGAAATCTCTCCCAAACCCTAAGATAAAAGACTCAATCTTATGCATAACCCTAAGCCTAAACATATTAGTCATACATATGCTAAATAATAATAAATGACAAAATCGCCCACAAATTAATAAAGACTAAATTGTCCTTAGGCACACAAAAAGACTAAATTTCCCTTATAGATTAGCGTAACAATACTCCCCTCCTAAAAAGACACATTGTCCTCAAGGTGGGAGAAAAATTAATTGTTGTGGAATCACGTCGTGCGACTCCAGCTCATAAATTGGCTAGAGCCAGGTTCTCGCGTCAACACTGACACACTCGATATGACCATCTTCAATTTCTCAAAAACTATGGGCCGTAACTTCCCCCCACTGAAATTTATCCTTCAAATTATTTTTCCCCGACCACATAGTCAAATTATAACCATTCACGAACTTCCAGTAGTATCATATAATTCTCATAAATCTTCTCAATCCCTTACAGGTATAAGGTAGTGGCCCCTCCAACCTATATGCCTCCTTCGATGGGTCCGCTAAAACCAAGGTCTTGCACAAATTAGGGTCACCACGAAGCACCACTCCTTATCTCCCTCCTAAAACTCTATGGTCAAAAGTTTCCAATCAATCTTAGTCTCCCCAATCGTTTGTAGCCACTTCATCCCCATAATCACATATGTGTTTCCCAAGTCCAAGGGAAGGAAATCTTCCACCACCAGTAGTCATGACCCCAAAGCTTCTCATATCTACTAGCTTCAACCCCAATTGGTCCACGACCTGATTTGAAATGAAATTGTGAGTGACCCCACTATCCATCAACACCACTACTAACTGATATCAGGTTTGTTCCCTCACCTTCATGGTATGACTTGGGATAAATCCCATCACTAAGTTGAAGGACACCTCTGCTACATCCAAGCGTAAGTGCTCCTCTCCCTCCACTGTTTATTCCTATGACTCCTCACCATTTGTCTCCTTCCCCTTCACAAACTAATAAGATATGGAGAGGGTGATTTTTGTATCGGTGGCCTGGGGCCTATTTCTTATCACATTGGAAATAAAATTCATTTCCTCTCTTGCATGCACCTCTATCTTTGTGAGGCACTTGAAGTTGACCTCGGGGTAATACTCTTCTCCTGCGCCTCCTTCCGAAATGAAACCATTTGGGTCATCAGTATAATGGTCGTTGAGCTATTATTGTAGAATCCTCCTGTAATGTCTCTTTTTGTTAGTCTTATTCATCTGGTTCTTGTCTTCCACCATCTGGGCAAGCTCCATTCTCTCCCTCGATCCCCACGGTCTAATAATTGGAGTGCTTCTCGTATTTCGGGCTTTAGGCCCTTTATAAAATTCCCCTCCAATCCTGCCTCAAAACTCCCCCTAAGCAGTCTTGACAACAACTCAAATCTCTCTATACTCCATGACAGTCCCCTCTCAAGTAAAAACATATAATTGCTCCTGTAAATCTCCTACCAAATAGCTCAAAAAAGTTCCAAGAAATAATGTTTAAATTCCTCTCATAACGGATTGGGTATCTAGTCTCCCTCCACTGAAATTATGTTAGGGCTTTTCCCACCAAATATAACCCCACCGTCATGAGCTTCTCTTACCAATTTAGCCCATTCACCGCAAAGTATCATTCCACTTGATACACCCACCCATGTCTATCTTACCCCACGAATATCGACATCTTCAACTTCCTAACCTTAACCTCACCACCCCAACTTCCTCTCCCTTCAGTGTTTCCACCCATGTATCTAGGGTGAAACTCCCTCCTTCGATCATAAGTATATCCCATTTTGGTTTCTCTCCTTCCTTCTACGTGCTCTCCCAACCCTTTACATAACCCCTACTCCTATTGGCCCGCCCCCTCCGTCGGAAATCTTTAATGCACCCCCCCATCGAAGTCCTAGGTGAGAAGAGAGTTCTTTCTCGATGATAAATGCTTTTCTTCTCCTATTCCTCAAGTTTGATATCTTTCCTTATTGATCTCACTACTGATTCTCTAGTCAACCCTTGGTTAGGGTTTGCAAATTGAGCCATTGAAAGTGCCTTGGATTGCATATCAATAAACTTCCTTAGCATCTTCTCCAATGTTCTCGATTTGATTATCAATGATGGAAAAACTTTCCTCTATCCCGGATTCAAGTAATCCTACACCTTCCAATCTCTCCTCCAAAGCATCCACTCTATTTGTTGCCATCTCTCACAATTTTTTTATCATGAGGAAGGAACTCCTACATGTTGAAATCCAATTGATGGCTTCCTAGATGTTTGGCGTGGTTCGGTCACGACAAAGACAATGGCAGAGGTGCCTGTATCCACGATCTTGTGTGAATGTGTTGTTGATGTCTTCTTGTCATTATAAGCAGCAATCCTGTTAGTGTATGGAGGAGTCGCATGATTCGGTCCTAGTGCATGCTTGAGCCTGCTATCGACTTCCCAGCACATTGCAATTGCGACTGTATCGCAAGCGCCAGTCACGTAGGAGCTGCCATCGTGACTATAGCATGTTGTTCTCTTCCCATATAACTTCCATAGGGGCATTGCTTGCTTCCTTTTGCGATTATGCATGTCGTGATCCATTGTTGCTCCCCGCGACTATTTCGACATTGAATGTCGCGATCCCTTTGTTGCTATGCATGGTTGTATGACAATTTTTTAAGCTCCATAAGAGCCGCACCCCGAATTGAGGACTCCGATACCACTTGAAAGGATTCGAGATAGATTTTTCCAACGAAATTAGCACAAACACTATAGATGTGCACTGTTTGGATAAATCCAAAAAACTAATCTGAATCGAGCCATTTTATTGATTTGGTTTGGTTTTTGAAATAACGGTTGGGTATTCAGTTTTAAAATCTGTATACTTTGGTATCTCGATTATGGTTGGATTTAAGAAAAATGTCGATTTAGCCAAAAACTGATTTTTATAGGACAAAAATGTTGTTCAGCGGAAGCTAAATGTATTGCGAAGCTTTTTTCTTTAGGTTCAGTTATGGTTCATTTTGAAGCCCTGCCTCGCGCTATCGCGTAGACTGCGCAACTCGCCTCTCCTTGCCCCCGTGCTCTGTCACTAGTTGCTCGGCTCATCTCGGTAATCTTGGTCTTGGTCCTCTTGGATATCATGGTTACCCCGAATCTCAACTAGTTGTATTTCCAAGCTTTTGCTTTCCCCTTCTAGTTGTTGTCCTAATTTTTTTTACTCTATCTTCTTCTACAACTTGATCTTCTACAACGAAGGTACGCACTTCTTAATCCTGACTATGCAGTAGGGTGAACTGTTGAAGAAATTTCTGGGTTTATGTTGATATGCTCCATGGTTAGATGGTGGATTTACATATATAATATTCAATCTTATTGTTTCATTTTATAGGATTAACGCAAAAGGATTTTTGTTCCATCTAAATGATATGCTTCTATGAGAAGCTTCTATTGGTTTTTATGTGATCGATACAAAGCGATTTTTGTTCCATATGAAGTATATGCTTCTATAAGAAATTTCTATTGATTTTCTTATGTTATAGAAACAAAGTTTCTTTGGTTATAATGTGAAATGTATGCTCACACTAGAGTTTTGCTTGTCTTTTGAGTTTGGCTTTTGCCAACTATAGTTGCTACTTATTTTGGTATTCACTTTGAGACTCTCTAATCCGTTAGTCCCAATTGTGAGGTGGTTGTGCCCTGAGTTGGGTTAGATTAAATCTAATAATTAAATCTAATACGGACGGTTCCTTTGGTTCTAATTCAAGTGGCTTTGGTGGTTTACTTAGAGAATACTTTGGTAAGTTGGTTCTCGCTTTTGTTGGCCCATTGAAGTGTATATCTACTATTCTTTGGCTTTTTATTTGTGATGGAGCTTGGCTTTATCTCTCTTACTAGTTCATGGTTGTTGGATTTGTAGTTTGTGAATGTGGTTTATTTGGTGTACTGGTCTTCTGAGCTTTGGCTTTTGCCAACTGTAGTTGTTGGGGGTATTTCGACAGTTGCTTAATGTTGCCAAATTATCTTCTGGATTTTTGGTGCTTCCTATCTTTTCTGATAGCTCTTGTTTGGCTAAATAGTGAATACTAACATTAATGAACTTATAGTTCATTATGATGAGGCATCAAGGTACTAGTTGGCTATTGTTTGGTTAAATGAACTTATAGTTCATTCTTGAAGGCTTGATATAGCATAATTTTTAGAAGCATGTCCACAGTATGCATTATCAGTAATTACTTAATTTGGTAGAAACTTTGGTTTCATATAGAATAGTTTTAGCACAACCATTATTTAATCAAGGCATTGAGAAGAATATTTTGGTACCAAATCAAACACATAATCTGCATATGTAGGCATGTAGTTCCATGTACTATTGGCTGTTGGGACCTATATGGCTATGCCTATACATTTGAATCTATAAGGTTTCTACTTTCTGGAGCAATGCATCATGTTATGTACTACTTACAAAATCCTTCTTATCTAGGCGGTTTTGATAGCTTTCTTTTCTTACTTGGATAAAATTAATTCTGTTCGTTTTCTGCTACTAGATTGTCTTGTAATTTTTGTTCCTCTATTGGTTGGCAATGGTTTTTGGGCTGCTTACGGGCATCAGGTTTGGATATGGAATTCAACCGAACTTTAATTTTCATGTCTAGATGGAATTTCTGATCTCATTCCTCTTGGCATTTTAGAGAGCAATGATGAGATCTACATCAATATCAATGTACTTACGCCTTCGGCTTGCTGGTGCTCTATTTATTTCAGAATTCGGTATTGCATGGATGGATCATTTCATTGAGGCCACTGTATAGTCTAAGCTCTCTCTATCCCCCGGGATAGATTTGCTTTTTTGCATTTGCTTTTCTTTGCCCTTTGGTGTATTTTGTCTCTTTTCATTGAGGTCGTAGTATAGCAAAACCAAACAATGATTGTAAGTTGGTGCCTCTAAAGATCAAGTTGGATGTGATGTTGATGAAGCTCAACTAGAAGGCAACAAGGCAAGCAAAGAAGTTAGAGAGAAAGCTCTTGACAATTCTCAAAGAGTGTTAGTTATAGAATAAAACAAATGTTAGAGTGCTTAAAATTATGTGCAACTTTCTTGTATTATTAAGAATTTATGATTCATGTAAACTATTTATGCATTTTTTTTAAGGTTGTTCAATGCTGTGTCATACCACTTTTTCTTTGGGCTGTAAATTATGTTTTTAATCAAATTACTTTTATCAATTGAATATCACTTGTTGTAACTAGATCATTGCTTTTCTATATGCTTTTTTATTTTTTACATGTCAAATAAATGTATTTCGGTTTATCAAAAACCGAACCGTTCAAATAATCAAATACATGACTCACTTGTCGCTTTGACTGCAACAATTTTTTAAAAAATATTGTTCGATTTCTGGATTTTGGTTTAAGTCGGTTGGCCAAGTTTTTTTAAAACTGATCCATCTTAACCGATCAAATGCACACCCCTAACAAACACACATTTTATGGCAAGAACATCAAGCATTCAACACGATTACAAAGATAAGTACCAATAATTCGAGAGGTATGCAATCTCTCCCAATTCCTACAATTCGAGCGGAAGAAAATTTCTCCATAACCTTAACCCTAAGTTACAAGATTTAATCTCATACACAACCCTAACCATAAACATATTAGCCTTATTTACTAAATAATGATAAATGACAATTAACTAAATCGCACTAAGGCTAATAAAATCTAAATTGCCCTTAGTGAAAAAAAGGACTGAAATTGCCCCTAAGGACAGGCGTAACAACTACCACTTATGATAATCAAAAATTATATGAAGAGAAGAATATATCATCGTGTACTCAACATAACTTTCAAAGAAAGTGGTAATTCTTTTTGAATCAAGAAAAATTAAGCACCAAGGAAAATAGATAAATCACAAGCAAATGTAATGGAAAATAAGTCGTCAACATTATCAACGTCACAAGTAGCCCAATCGAAATTAATTGAAGTCAGCTGTAGTTGTTTCATCTGCTGTCTATAATAATATACACTAGTTTTTTTCACAACTGTTGGCTTTTCACGTTAAGTATATCTATAAACTTTATTGGTATGCATTTCTTTTGTCACATATGCCCCAAACCAATCAAGCGTATCTTCTATGACCTTATATAAGTGCCACTACTACAATATCTCAATTATAATTATTTCAAAATAGGGTAAATCCCAAAATGAAACCCCAACTATTCACATACAGCTAAATTGAACCTAGAGAATCACATTTTTTAAATCTAATGTCTCAAATATATAAAACTGATCCAAATTGATCTCTAAAGGACGAAATTAGGATCAATTTTATATAGTCAATGGGTTAAATTGGGATCAATTTTAAATCACAATTTCCATATTAAAGAACATTTTTTTATCAATTTATATAATTAGGGGACTAAATTGGAGAAACAAGATAATTTGAGACCAGATTGGCCACATTCAGAAAGTGGATAGACTATTTTGGTATTTAATTTTTCACAATATATTTTTTTTGCTTGAGCTATATATTTTTTTATCTTTAAATTTTCATTTCTAACATATTTGGTAGTTTCATAATAATTCACCAATTGGTTGAAAATTAATACACCATATTTTTGCAAGCAATGGTCCCGCAAACAAATTTTTAGGCCATGCATGTACGGACAATCATATACAGGATACAAAAACCAGTAAGGACATGCCCATAAAACTAAGCTTCAATGGTGGTGGAAGTAATATGGGAAAGTAAACATTTGGAATCCAATGCCAATTAAAAAAAAAAGTATATTTCAAAAGAATTTGATAAGCCAATAATAAAAAAAAAAAAGAATTGATAGGGAACTTTACTAAGGATACTCTTTGAACAGCTTGTCATAATAACGCTTAACGAGCCTTTTTTCCCATGTAGATTCCATGTCATCCTCTTCAGGTATGATGAATCTTTAAAACCCAAAAAAAAAAAAAAAAAGAATAAAACATTTGAAGCACCAAAAGACACCGAATTAAAAAATACAAGAAACAATAACCATACCAAAAGATCATACAAAATAAGACATAAATCAAGAAAACAATCAGGGTTTAAACAAAGTTCAGTTTTAAGTGGCCATTGTGTTGATGAGAATGCAATCAGCCAGGCATCATAAATGGTTACATTTGAACATTTTTGTAACGTGTGAGAAGTGGGATATAATTGTTAAGAGAAATTTTCTTCTATCCTTTCTTTTTAATTTTGGAGTATTAAAATTACGTGCAGATTTGACTGTTTTAAGTTTCCTTTGTTATGCTAAAAGAACTTTTCAACGCATATTAACTTTTTTCAAATACAAGGGTAGTAAACGCCTAATTATTTGTTTTAAAAAGCAAAAATAATATTCTATTAAAATTGTTAGGTTTGAGAATAGAGCAGAATAATTCTCATTGATACAAGGAGGGGTATTTAAACACAATTACAATGGACTCAAATAAGGAAAGAAATAAAGTTATAATAAAGATAAAAAAAGAAACTACATAATGCATAATAAGGATAATTAATAAATAATAACGGCTATGGAAAGCATAAATCTAATTAAAATTTAAAATACCATGCACTGATTGTAGCATAGACTTGAATCAAAATAAATATCATGCACTGATTGTAGCATAGACTTGAATCAAAATAAATATCATGCACTGATTGTAGCAGAGATTTGAATCAAAATAGGCAATAGTTGGGCATTTACACTTATTTCACTTTTAATTTGAGGACTTTAAACAAGGCACTGTTTCTCCAAATGATTAACTTGGCATTATAATAATATATTCTTAAGGGAGTTTACTAGATGACTAAGTAGCTCACAATGTTGCCCCAGAATATATATTAAATGTTGATGGCTTTTTTAACTATCTTGATAATATCAATCAACTTTTATACATTATTTTCCTTTTAGAACTAGGAAAAATGTGTTAGAATGTAGGCTTTACAATTACAAGTTGGCTCCGGCATTTCGATAATTTTATTTGACTTAATGATCAGCTAATGCCTCTCGAAAGTGATACCATTGAACAGGCACACTACATGGTTCCACCATTTGCCCGGTTCTACCAAGACAAATGGCCTTGGCTTAACCTTGTAAGCCTAATTAAGTGCGTCAACTTAATCTATTAAGACAATAAGATGATAATGAGTTCACTTCATTTTAGTTGGCTGTCTCTCTCGCATAAGTTGCACTAAGGTAATATCTCTGGATTAGTAATAGATCTTTATTCATTGAAACTTATCAAGAAACCTACATGGTGTTGATGTCTTATCTAACATGAAAAGTTAACAGAGTAGGGAAAGCAATAAATTGAACCAACTGTTGAATAGTTATCAATTCAAGGAAGAAAAAAAGGTTTCCTTAAGACTTTCGCTGCTCCTAAAAAAATATTTGAAGAAACTGCAAGTTTTATTTGGTTTTTTCACTATTTAAACCGGTCATTATATTTAAAGGGAGCTACAAGACATAAAATTTAATACTTTCACAAGAAACCTATCTTTCAATCCTTTAAAATCCTATAATTTACATCCATCTAACCATTAAATTGAGAAGACTGGCTTCATTGTCAGATCATTTCAGAGCAAGAAATTCAAGATGTGCAGCTGATTACCATTTCTGTGCCATCAAAGAATTTTAACAGAAAGGTTGTACAATTTTAACTTCCAAAAGAAACACACATAATTAGAGCGTAATTCACAACTTCATGTACATGCCTGTAGCCTTCTTTTATAGTGTCTTGGTCAGTTTTGACAGGAAATGAACCGTCTGACTTCTTTGCATTCCCATAGAATTGCACTGCAACAGATAACTTGAAATCAGAAGAAATTAAAATCTTCAAGGTAACTGCTTCGTTAGGAGAAATAAATTATTGATTTCAGGGTGGGGGTAGAAGAAACTCTCAAATGAACTTAACAAAAACCATCAATGAAAAAATTGCTAGAAACATTAAAAAGTTATTTGCACATGCTTAGAGCAAATAGTAAGGAGTTCGAAAAATAAGATTGCCTATACTATAGCATCCAAAAGCTTTTAGGATTCATTCCGTAATGTGATAGCTTTCTAAGAACCTTCCACGAGACGATCACTAACCAATTAAAAAGCATCTTACCAAAGGTTTGGGGGTGAAACAACCACGCAATCACAAAAAATAAGTGGGCACAATGCATGCTATCTCAGTCATGTGCATAAATCCATACAGAAGCCTTGATCTCCCACAAAAATAACTCTTAATTTCAACTATTATCCATTACTGGTGATGAAAACAGAAATATGAAGAATTTCATCAATGGCGATTCATTAATTTCTAGAAGAAACAATGTGTATAAATTTTGAGCCACAAAAAACCAATGCAATTTTTTGAAAATCATGCACTCATAAAACCTAGATTGTGTAAAACATCGAAAAAATCAATAATGCATTCAAACTAGCAGCAAGATTTAGAGACGAGAAAGAAAGTATGAGAGGTCACCAAATCAAAAAATATCAGCCTCACATTTGTACGAGATGAACATCTCCTAAAAATCTTCAAGTATCCACTTGAACAAATGGTGGACTCCCAACGAAAGAAAGAATAACTTTATTTAGAATAACTAGACTTTTTCCCGATGAGTCAAAGACTATTTACAATATAATTTCCTAATAAAACAATTAATAAAACAAAGGAACAGCTTTAAAGACAGCAAATTTGCACATATGCTACAAGGAAACAGCACAAACATGCTGAAACTTTGCTAAAACATGATAATCAAAGGATTAACATAGCCGTCCAATTGCAATCCATGGATAAGCCAAGAATCATGGAAGCAAAACGCACAAAATAAATAATTACAAAAAAGTTACCCGATTAATATCACCATCATCATCATCAATGCCTTATTAAAGCCAATTAGGCTGGCATTAAGATTCCTCATTTGTAATTTATTCTTGTTGAGAGCCGCGATAAGTGTTAAACCTATACTCACAAACATGTTTAAGTAATTATAGTTCATGATGCCTTAACTCTACCCATTTTTCCTCCTAATATTTTGACATTAATTTTATCTCATTGTCTGATGGGTGCATTATTTAAACATGTTTGCCATGCCCTCAACATTATAAGTTTATTTTCCAACACATTATACTCAATAAATGCCCTCAACACACTATAATATATCATTCCTTAATTATCAATTCTAAGTTTGCCATGCATCCACTTGTCATTCTAATTTTTGCGACTGAGCTTGACTTAATGAACATTTTACAGCTAAGTGCTAACACATCCATACAACATGGATATATTTGCATATCACCACACACTTAATCGGTTCTCATATCATCTAATCTTATATTATTTATGTTCTGAATATATTTTCCATTGTTTTATCTTTTCACTTACTTCAGCAGAGATCCTGCATGTTAGAATGTCATATGCAAAAGCATATACCAAGGTAACTTACTTTAACTACCCTTAAACATCTCAACGACTGAGATAAAATGGCTCAAACCTATTGGTTAACCTTGATGTAATCCTATTATAACTGAGAGCTATGTATCACTGATATTAATCACTACTCTATCATATTGTATACACGAGAACTATTGGCATGAATCTCAAAGATTACAAGCGGTCAAAAACAAAAAGCTTTCCCCAAAGGTAAACAGTCGAACAACAAGTCACCGTCAAGCAGGTGAAAGTCGCATCTCTAAACCCGGGACAGGTCAATGCACTAGAGATGGTCCCTCGCCCGATGGCGGCAAGGTCTGCCAAGCGTGAGGCATAATTCATCCTAGTAGCAAGTCTCATCGAATACCTTACATAGTCTGCGACAAGATCTACCTAAACCCTTGCAAAAAAAGATATTCGGTCGAGGTGACGAACCAACCAGGTAGACGAGATGTAGTCCCCGTAAGACTTGAGCCGAAGCGACACGTGAGCCACAGTTCACTAGATAAAAACAAATCAACTCATAAGTTGATCAACTGATTGATAGAAGCGCGGAAAGAAACCCCTTGATCTTGATTGGATGACCGACTTGCTCTTGCCGTGGCAGATGAGATCGGTCGAACTCGTCAACCAAACACAAGACACGGTCGCCACCCAGTTGATCGCCTCAGTCGAGCGCATTTCAGCGAATCAATTAACCAAATGTCGTCATATCAAAATTCAAATTGTAGCACAGATATGAAATGAAATTCATACAATTTATTAGAGCATTGATCATATTAAGAACAATTTTCATAATTGTTCCCTGCTTTCAGTAATTGTACAGCAACAACAACAAAGCCTTAATCCCACCATGTGGGGTCGGCTACATGAATCATTTTTCTCCATTGCGTCCTATTTAGTGTCATATTTTCATTTAGTTCTAATAAATTAGGATCATTTTTATACAATAAGCCCAAGTCTTCCTAGGTCTACCTCTACTATTCTTAAGATAAGTCGAATCTAAAACATCCACTCTCCTAATTTGATCATCAGATGGTCAACACTTAATGTGACCAAACCATCTAAGACGACTTTCTCTACTTTTGATCGTCATAGGAGCTACAACAACCTTATCACGGATATAATCATTTCACATTTTGTCTCTAAGTGTAAAGCCACTCATCCAGCTAATCATTCTCACTCGGTAACACATAACTTAGTATTATGCTTCTCTTTTAAAGGCCAACATTCAGCGCCATAGAGCATTGCAAGTCTCACCACTGTCTTATAAAATT
>NEWO01000162.1:726504-756211 GCA_003013225.1 Phalaenopsis aphrodite | reverse complement strand
TAGTAACTCTCGGTTCACTTTATTCTCACATTCACTCAACTCTAACTCTAGAGGTATATTCACAAAAGATAATCTAGAATTCAACATCCTGAAATATAGTGTGGTGAGCGTGGGCATGCCCCATATGAGAAGCATAGCTAACTACGAAAGAGAAACTTCCCAAAGAGAGAGAACATATATGAAACCCAACAAAAATGTTATTTAACCAGACATCTATACACAGATCTAGGCCTTACAAGCTCAAATGACCCTAATGATGGAGCAATTCGAGGTCTTTCGGGTGGCAATCACCCAGGGGAATGACAAGACGCCTTGCCTGGAAGCAAAACCCCGGGGGGTTCGTCCCAAACGCTGCGCCAGGGAACCCGCCTATCCCGCAAAACCAGTTCAACAACCAATAAACAGGGACCCGCCTATCCCCAACACACCGATGCAGTCGCATTTACAAAGACGAACAGGCGATAAGAATAACGGATGCGACCGCCTGTCGACCGCTCGCAGGAGGGGCCTTCACTCACCAAATCAAAGAGGCGATACCTTCGCCCAAGCTAAGGATTCCTTGCCTGGATTCCTACAAAGGGAGGACCGACCCGATCAACCACGTTGTGTCGTTCAAATCATCTGTCGATGTGCTTCAGATTGATGACCCAATAATGTGTCGTATCTCCTTAACCACCTTGAAAGAGTTGGTCCTTCGGTGATTCAACGCCATGCTGACGGAAACCATCCCAAGTTACTACGAGTTTAAGAGACTCTTCATTTCGCACTTCTCAAACATGCAAAAGCTGAGGAAAGACTCAAGCACCCTGCTCGACCACAAGTGAGGAGAAAATGAGAGTCTACGAGCCTACATCACCCGCTTCCAAAAAGAAATGTTGGAAGTTAGAACTTTGAAGTTGTGACAGCCTTGAAGCAAGAAGTCTGAAGCAAGCGATTCAGGTGTGACCTAAATCTATTTAAACCAACTATTATTGTAGGAGTATTGGAGATGGCAAATGAGCACATACTCGCCGAAGAAAACCTCCAAAGCTGCCTAAAGTGTAAGCTGGAATCATCCAACCACTCGTTAAGGAAGAGAAAGGATCGGGGCGAACAACAAAGGGCAAAATACATTCAGTCTGCCGGTCACCAAACAACAACTCTCGGTCCTGAGATCAGCGGAGAAACAACCGAGGAAACCATGACCTAAAACAACGCTTCAATCAACAATCAACTAAAAACTATAAGCTACCGCATAATTACACGTAAATGCAAAGTTGACATCCCACAACGTATCAATGGCCGAAATAGTCTGGGCCATCCAAAACAAGGACTACTTTAAATAGGCCCCGCCACTAAAGGCGCCACCGACAAGGTTCTAACTATGTAACGCAATTATAGACAGGCAGAACAAGTGGGAGTGAAACCCGTTGCCACCAAAGGTGTAATGTTTTTCTCCTAGAACCCCGGGCAAGGAAGCACAAATCCCACACGGCCGACAGCAACGGCCGAGCGAATGAATTGTCCTCCTGCGACGGTGAGTTTAGCACCCCTTAAGAAGTCCCACCCATCCGTTTGCGGGAAAAGTCTCTGCTCGAACATTTGACTTGACTCGGTCAAGGTTTGATGTCGGTTCTGCAGAAAAGCCTCCCCTTCGACGCAAGGCTCGCAAAACAAAGATTAAAATGAGGGCTTCGGCCTCAAAACAACAAAAAACTCTTATCAATGAAGGATCCTCTCCGCTGTCGGCTATGTAAGAAGTCGTCTGAATACTCTCCACCCTCTCAAGCCCGACACATGATGGGAAGGGAAGGACATCGTGAAACTCTTCCCCTTTATATAGGGAGAATGTCCACTGTTTACGTGGGGATCACCTGTCAAAAAGTCGTTGACTCAGCACATTAATGGGACATCACATTGTTTCGTTTCCCGAAAAGGAAACAAAACATCGCCATCAAGCAGCCTTTAAAGCGTCGCCAGTTCCCAAAAAAAGGGCATTAAACGCAGAGTGGTCCCGGGATTTAGGGAATTGGGCTTGGTCAATTATGTTTTTAAACCTTGCCTGATAAACTCGGAAACTTACGGCGGCCAAACACAAAGAGCAAGCGGTCGGAGATCGCATGACCATTAAGAAAGCCGGGTCATCACTCGGTCCAAACGCCCCCTGAAAGACAAATGAGTTGAGACCCACGGGACACCCTTTTCCTGCTCCCTAGCGACAAGATCTACAAAGGAGACAAGAATCATTTAAAAGTTCTAAGTGGACGCCCCTACAAGTGACAACAAGATCCGTACCTTGCAAATGACTGAGAGATGAAGCCCCACACGAGCGAGCAAAACCGAGGTAAGCCCATGGGAAGTCCAGAAGAACCAAGGGACCAATGATTCTAAATAAGTTGATCGGCTGCCCTGTAATCAGTCGAAAAACTTCGGGAACAAGCCGACGTGGAATCTTGATAGTAATTACATATGGATGACTCCCTCCTCACTGGCGGCAAGATCCGGAAAAAAGTGAATGAAAGTCATCCCGAAAACCCTAATCATCACCCTTTCAGGTAATGACAAGATCTGTGTCATGAGAAAGAAGCAATCGGGACTGATATTCACTCAAAAAACAAACAAATGTAAGCGAACGGAAAAAATAAGAGTTAACCGACGAATGCACCATGGTTAAATTAATTTCTCTAAATCCACGGGCCGACCCAAGAGCAGGCCTATCTGAAAGCCAATGTCACGGGTAAAACAAAAAATTTTGCAACAAGCCCAAGTGACAGAAGTAATAGCGAAAACGCAAAAGGGTTTCATTTCATTAATATGTAAAAAATTACAAGTCTTTTTGTATAATGCTGAAAAATTTTCAGACAAAAAAGAAGAAAAAAAAGGGAACCTTACAAAACCAAGGCGCTATCAAGTAGCTGATCGATCCTCGCCTTGATCACCAAAAAATTCACTTCCACTACTCGACCATCATTCTCTTTAGAGGAATCAACAAGTCGATCAGGGATCAAAGCACTAAACTTGGATGGATCGAGGAACTTTGGGTCGAAAAAACTGTGATGAACGAACCGCTGCGAAGCGTACTTGATCCCCAGCCTAAGTTGACCCACTAACTTCTCATGGGGGACAAGTGACTCTGACGTCCCCCTAACTCAGCAACCTCCTTCTTCAACTACTCCTTCCTTCGTTTGAATAGTTGTTGCATCAATCTGGCGAAGTCCCAATCATCACAAGCCCTACGGAGCTCATTGCTCAAGGGATCAACTTCCTCATGGGACTTTGACAAGCTCTCCTTGGCTACCCTCAGGGAATTTGTCTTTTTTCATAAAAGTAAGTCCTAAGGAGTGTAAAATTTGGCTCGCCTCCAGGTGCGATCAAGCGGCATGCTCGAGAAGTCTCTCAAAAGAAAGTTCATTGAGCTCCACCTGAAAATTCGAAGACCAAGTCATTTCCGCGAGAAGAGGCGGCATATGCGGAGTGTCGACCGACAAGGAATGCATGTCCCTTGAGACATCCGGCAAGCTGAACCGCTTGTCATCACTCATCCATAAACATCCCTCGCCCCCATCCTATGAGTGCCAGTCAGGGTCCCCCCATTTTCTCTTTTACGGGGGAAGGGTCCGGATGTCAGCCACCCCCCCCCCCCCCGGTGGCTCCTTCCCTTCTCAATGAGCAGTCTCTCCCTCCAGAGACAGCGAAGATTCAGAAATACAGGAAGAAGCAGAGCCCCCCGAAATGAAACCAGTCGAGAGGAGAGGAGACTCAGCCTCCTTTGCCCTCGCAGCCCACGTTAAATGAGTAGTAGTGGGTCAAGCAGCTAGCAGAGAAGTGACGATTGATTCACCTAGCGCGGCAGAGGATAGATCTACAGCAGTAACCCCCCTCTGAGTTTCCTCGGAACCCGTTCTTTGCCCTGCAATAATCGAATAACATCGTACAATTATGGTTAACTCGCCAGTCATTCGGAGTCATCACTCCTTTCGCTGCCCAGTTCATCGTCCTTTCTGTGGTATACTGAGGGGTCGATATTTGACTCCCTTCCAACACCTCTCGAACTGTCCCGCAGATCGGTCAGTAAGGTCCTCAGCTTGCTACCAGCCACCTCTCGCAGGCGAGTGGCAATCTCCCTGTCACTAGATGTACAACCAACCAAGAACTTTTTACGTCGGTTTTTAATCTTATTCTCAACGCCAAGCAAGCAAAATTTTCACCAAGGCTAAAACATGAAAAACCCTCCATGGTCGACCTTGAAGAAGTAATGACTGAAGGCGTGGATCAACCAAGGGATACTGAAACGGCAGCAAAACATGATGAAAGTCACCATGGCCAAGGAGTTTGGATTAACTTAGGTCGGAATGACCTCGTATCTAGTAAACACGCTCCTGAGCTCCGGCCATAAGGGCAACCAGGACCATACTTAAACTGATCCTTATAAAACATAAGATGATGAAAATCCTATTGAGGGTGATCTCGGCAACCAACACAGTGCTCCTTAAAATTCTTCACGTCATGGTCCGTCAAAAAAGAGGAATCAGCAACCCTCATGATGTCGAAGAGAACCGAAGAATGTTTTGGAGCCATCGCAGCCGAACAAAAAAAAAATGGAGGAAAATGAAAGAAAAGGAATTAGAAAACTCGAGAACCAAAGTACAAAAGCGGAATAGTGCGACCCCTAACACTATTAATAGGGTGAGCGCATAAATCGAAAAGTCGCATAAAGATAAGTGTCGCACCAATTGTCATTTCAAATTTCTCAAAATATTATTTTATTACAAATATCATTATTACAGGTTTCAGACAAAACGCTTAAAAAATAGGTCCTCCATGGCTTTAGACGAGGCATACTCCTCAATCAACCCCTGGAGAACCATCTCTCCACCAAGTCTAATCTGCTCCATCTGATCAGCCTCATTATGGAATCGACTCAGAACTACTAAACCATGGATGAATCTCATCTCAGCACGGACGTCTTTCAGAGAACCTCGACCTTCCAGTCAGACGATGGAAACCGAATGCTATTGAAAGGCGACCTCCAGACGTTCGCAGCGAGCCATCCATCCCAACGCAGATGAGTCGGCAAGGCTTTCCGTTGTTTAATGTAGAGCCTCTACCATCTTCTGCACCTAGCATGCTAACAACCCAGGAGGGAGTCTCCGGTACATAGGCTGATCCTGTTGAGAGCTTCTGCTCGCGTCAGTCGAAGGAAAAGGATGGGGGTGATCGCATCAAGAGACTCGACGACAACAACAGGAACCGAGTCAGCCCGCCGTCCTTTACATCCTTCGTCCAGACCAACACAACTGTGTTAAAATGAAGGATAAGTTAATAGGCCAGCAAGGAAATTTCTTACATACCCATGAGCCTCCAAAGCTCCGACCCAGTCAAGAGAAGACCTTCCTCTCCTGCTATGGTACCTCTCCTCTTTTCCTCTGGGGGCAGCAGCAACGGGTCAACCGCCACCTATGACCTCGGGCTACGGCGATTTTCGACAGTCTTATCCCTGGAATGGGCTGACTAGTCAACCACAACTTTGTCCTTGCTTGGGTTAGAACCCACGGGTTTTCGGAGCCTCTTTGGCAACTGTCTTTCAAGCCCCTCAAAAGAAGCTGAACGATCGATCGGCTCGGAACCGACAGTCTCTCGTCTTTTTTCTTTTCTAACCACCTCTTTTCTTTTTTGGGACAGATGTCAGAGCAGATAGATACCTCGCCAATGCCAGTGGACTCGGGTCGACCATCTTTTGGCTCGTGCCATCCGATATAATGTCTACTCAGCAACACAAAAAATGTTGGCAAAAAATGAACCCAACTCTTTGCCTCATTTATAAGACACACAGGACACGAAAATAAAGGGAGAACTAATCATTAAATTTTCTTGATTTCTATGACACGATTAAGATAATAATTTATTTGTTTTTATCGCAGTTGTTTCCGCTAAGGAGCAGAAAAATTTGAGAAACCAATATGTATACACTGAGACTACCAACACGAATCTTAAAAAAAACGATCGACTGAAAACAAAAAGCTTCCCCCAATGATAAGCAGTTGACCGACAAGTTATCGCCATGCAGGTGAAGCTGTGTCTCCAAACTCGGGATAGGTCAAAGCTTTGGAGATGATCCATCGCCCGATGGCGACAAGATTCGCCAAGGGCGAGGCGAAATTCATCCTATCAATCTCATCGGATAACTCACACAAACAGGGGCATCCGCCTAAGGCCTTAAAAATAGGGGCATCTGATTGAGGAGACAAACCAACAAGGTAGACGTAAAGTAGCCCTCATAAGAAGAGCCAAAGCGACAAGTGAGTCATGTTTCACCTTAGAAAAACAAATCGATTCATCTGTCGACAAACCAATCGATCAAAGCGCAGGTAGAAACCCCCCGATCGTGATTGGATGGTCGATCTGCTCTTACCACGGCGACCGAGATCGTCGCTCGACCGAACACCTCAGTCGACCAAACACAAAGCACAATCGTCACCCAATTGATCGCCTCAATTGCGCGCATTCCAGTGAATCGATCAACCAAATATTGTCATATCAAAATTCAAATTGTAACACAGATATGCAATGAAATCCATACAATTTATAAGATCATTAATCATTTTAAGAACGGTTTCTATAACTGCTTCATTCTTTCTGTAATTGTACACATTCATAAGAGACAAAAGTATAACCAGGGGGAAGGCCATTTTGGACTCCCCTGATTCCCCCCACAGTAACTCTCGGTTCACTCTCTTTCGCTCGAATCTAACTTTCGCGGTGTGTTCACAAAAGACAATCTGAGATCCAACACATACTTAACTTAATAATTTAAATATCTCTATCATGCAACTTTTTCATATCATGCACCAACTCAATTCTCAATATAATTAAAAATATCTTTTAAGATCAATGTAGATCAAACGAAAATCCATTGCCTGTTGTATATACTTGTTCAGTAACTGGCTTGACACAAATTTGCTTATACATTAAAACTTTCTAGCATAAAATCAAAATAAACTTTTTATATTGACATCTATTACTCTCCCATAATATCATTGTACTGCTCCAGATTGATTTACATATGATTATAAAATCTACATCTTGTGTCATAACAACAAGATAAGCAACAAAGTCCTCAACCCACTAATTGAGGTTTGCTACATGAATCATTTTTCTCTATCGTATCCTATTGAGTATCATATTTTCATTTAATTCTAAGAGATTAAGATGATATTTTATCCAGCATACCCAAGTCTTTTTAGATATACCTCTACCTTTCTTACCAAAAAATCAAATCTAAAACATCTACTCTCCTAACCAAATCATCAGATGTTTGACGTTTAATTTGACCAAACCATCTAAGCAACTCTGTCTAATAATGTGTGCCATTAGACCTACACCAACCCTTTCACGAATATATTTGTTTCGCATTATGTCTCTAAGTGCAAAGCCACTCATCCACCTAACCATTCTTATCTCAGTAACACTTAACTTAGTTTTATGCTTCTCTTTTAAAGGCCAACATTCAACACCATAAAGCATTGGAGGTCTCACCACCATCTTATAAAATTTTCCTTTCACTCTAAGAGGAACATCTGTATCACACAATAGGCTTGATATATTCCTCAACTTCAACCATCCAACTTGAATTCTGCTAATAACATCCTCATCCATATCATCATCACTTTGAGCAATACACCCGAGATATCTAAAACGTTCCCTCCTTTTAATTATTTGATCACCCATTGTTACAACTGCGTCACTCAATCTATTATTATTAAAATTATATTTCATAAATTCAATTTTAAATTTGCTCAAACAAAAGTTTTTAGATCAAAAGTTGACCTTCATAATTCAATTTTTTCCTAAACTCTTTCTCTAGTCTTATCTACCAAAAACATATCATCAGCAAAATGCATACACCAAGGCACATTCCCCTATAAATGTCTAGTAAGAACTTTCATAAAAAAAGAAAAAAGATATGGGTTTATAGTCGATCCCAGATGTATCCAGGTGAAATAGGAAAACACTTGGTTAATCATTCTTCTGTTCAAACACAAGTAACAACTCCAGTATACATATCTTTAATGACTTAAATATAAATCATATCAACGTCTTTGTTTTCTAAAACTCTCTAAAGTATTTCTCTTGGTACCTTATCATAAGCTTTTTATAAATCAGCAAAAATCATATGTAAATCCTTCTTACACTCTCTGTACTTCCGCATCAAACCTCTTAATAAATGTATGGCTTCCATAGTAGAATTGCATGGCATAAATCCAAACCGATTTTGAGAAACATTTGTATCACGTCTTAATATATGTTCAATTATTTTCTCCCATAATTTTAATATATGGCACATTAACTTGATTAATCTACGAGCATTGGACCAAAACACTCTTCCTCCACTACTCAAACATCTTTTTATTTCAAAATAATATTAAAAAAGTTGATAAGCAAAGAAATTTCTTAATCCCCTAAATATTTCCACACTTTTATTGGTATACCATCAAGACCTATTGATTTTTACCTTTTATTCTCTTTAAAGCTTCCTCGACTTCTGTTTTACTAATACGGTGGTAAAAATATTTTTTTTATTATTAATTCTATTAAGATCACTAAATCAATCATATTTTTAAATTTTTTATTAAATAAATTATCAAAATATTTCACTTACCTATATTGAATATCGTCACTTTACTTGAGCTAAGGGTGGGGTGGTTGCAGTTTTATAAAAAGATTGTTGTTAAGTTGTGGTGAATAAAACAAGTTCTTAGAAAGTTGTGATGACAATTATAAATATATATATATATATATATATATTTCCGAAAAATCAGACAACTTTCTTACAGTCACCGTAATTCAACAGTTCAAGCTGAAGAAAAACACTTTCCCACCGCAGAAAGTTCTAAAAAGTAGCAAAAAAACAATTTCCAAATATAATTGTGGTTGAGGTCTGAAAAGCAAAGAAGCGAAAAAGTTATCCCAAAAAAACCACAAATCTTTACTTTTATTATATTTTTGTTTGGTTAGTTTATACGTATATCTTTCACCCTCTCCAGTATCTAATCTTTCATAAAACTCACTAAAAGTATAATTCTTAGCATCACAAATTGTTCTCCTAAACTCCCTACGGGGCCACCTTATATTTTTTCTAATTCTCTAAGTTTTACATTTAAATTATCATTTCGCTTTAGTTATGGTACCTTGGTGTATGATTTTCACTTATGATATCCTTCTTATGGATTAGACTAGAGAATGACTTCAGGAAAAACTTGAATTATGGAGGTCTACATTGGAGTCTAAAGGCTTTTGTTTGAGTATACCTAAAACTGAATACATTAAATGCAATTTTAGTAGTGATAGCTCTAGTGGCAGAGTTGTAACCATGAGTGATCAAATCATTAAAAAGGTGTGAAGAATCTAGATATCTCAGTTCTCTTGTTCAAATTGATTGTGATATAGATGGGGATGTTATTTATTATTAGAATTCAAGTTGGTTGGTTGAAGTGGAGGAATGCTTCGAGTCTATTATGTGATAGAAAAGTACCACTTAGGCCTAAAAGAAATTTTTATAAGATGGTGATGAAACCTACAATGCTCCATGGCGCATAAAGTTGGCCTTAAAGAGAAGCATAAAATAGAGTTAAGTGTTGCTTAAATGAGAATGCTTAGGTGAATGAAATGCTTGACACTTAGAGATAAAAAGTGAAAAGAATATATATGTGATAGGGTTGGTGTAGCTCCAGTGGTGGACAAGATTAGAACGTTTACCTGATTTAGTCACATTAAATGTCGACCATCTGATAATCCAGTTAAGAGAGTAGATGTTTTAAATCCGACTTAAATTAAAAAATGTAGAGGTAGACCTAAAAAGACTTGGGCATATTGTATACAAAATAATCTTAATCTATTAGAATTAAATGAAAATTATAACACTCAATTGGACATAATGGAGAAAAATGATTCATGTAATCGACCCTGCTTAGTGGGATAAAGGCTTGTTGTTATTGTTGTTGTACATTATTACCACCAACAATTTTTATTTATAAATTTTTTTCATTTTGATTCTTCAAGTACAACTTTTGCAACTTACTTAATAGTGTTCGATACTTTATCTCATATTGCATTAGCACCTTCATGAACATCTCAAATCTTAGGATCTTAAACTTTACTCATAAAAATAATTTTATTTGTCTTTTAAGTACCTCAATCTAATTTTATAATAATATTTCATTGTATTTTTTATCTTCCAATCTTTTAATCTGTTGTTTGAGAGAAAAAAATAAAATATGAATTTAAAAAAAAATATCTCATTTGTACCAAATGCCTCGTTTACAATTAATTAATACCTATTTAGTCTCCAAAATTTAATTGAAAAGCTTTGAGATCATTTAAGAGCACTTTTGCTTTTTTTGTTTTTCTATTTTTTATGTATTGATTTGAATTAAAACGTACTTGGTTGTGATCATTGTTTTTAAAAACACTTAAAACAATTTTTAGATGATTTGGATGTTTTTAAAAATAAATTGATTCATTTTTAACAATAAAAAATAAAAATATGTTAAAATTATACTAGTCAAACATATTTTCAAAAACAAAAATAAAAATAAAAATAAAAATAAAAATAAAAAACAAAAGTGATGCCAAATGAGTCTTTGTTAACAATATCTCCATAATATCATTTATAGCTATGCAAATCACAATAAATATATTACATGCACTTAATACTATACCTCCATTCCTTCATAGCTAATTATGCTTCTATTTTTAATCAATTTATAATATATATTACTATTTTGTGTTTAGTAATCATCTTTATTAAAACTCAATTTCAATAACTTCTTGAAGTAGTATCATAATATTTTGATGCTTTCATCTTTATCAAAAATTTTCATTATCTTCATTTTTAATGCATTTAATTTGATCAAAATCTTTTAATATCTTATCTCTAGTCATAGCTATTTTATGAAATGCCATCTCTCCTTTCTAATTACCTAGTTTCATAATAAATCATCAAAAAATGTAATTTCTACTTTGCTTACTACCCTTTTTGTGGCATTTCTAGTTCCTTTATAATTATTATAAACCTCAATAACTTTGGATGCAGGCACTCCTTAAAAGTACATTTATTTAATATTTTCTAACTCCTCATTTTACTTCTAAGTTTCCTCATCACTGCAAGACCTATTTCTTGACTCTCCTAAAACTATAATGACAAGCTTCTAAAATAAAATTACCTTCCAATTTGCTCCATTAACAATTTATTTTGAAATGATAACAGCTTCTTATATTATAAGTTCCACAATCTAGAGCAATTATCTCTTCGGATTATTTGTTTAAACTTCTAAGATAGCATACATAATTTACATGATATATAATGCGTACAATATTTATCCTAAAATCACATTACAACCTCTGAAATTAGATTTTTTTTTCCCTTTAAAAACAATTCTAAGATCATATTGTTAGTTAAAGTAATTATCTCTACTACAAAATAAGGAAACAACTATTCCCATCACTTAACACCCTATTTAATACCGTATTTAATACTTGTATTACACAGCTTACTTACACCCGCATTTTTAATTAAATTACCATAATAACTGTCACATTGATATGAAACAGAAGAATTTTCCACAGAAAATAGGTCAAAAAAATGTTTTATTTCAATAACACCAAAAAACACAACTCAAATACATAAAGATAAGCACCTATAATTTGACAGATATGCGATCACTCCCAAACCCTAACCCTGACACCTACAATTTGAGATTAGGCAATCTCTCCCAACCCCAACCCTAAGATGAAAGATCTCATCTTAACCTAACCCTAAGCATAATAAGATATTTAAACCGCGCAATAATAACTAATAAAAAATTAAATTGCACTTAGGTGTGAGTCTAACATTACTCATCTCTTAAAAAGACACATTGTCCTCAAGGTTGGAAAAAAAAAAAGAAAAGTTGATGGATCAAGTACTTGATTCCCACATAATGTCATTATCTGATAACTCTTTCCATCTGATCAGAAGTTCATAGTGACTCTCATTTATTCGAAATACAATATTGTGCACATTCTTCAGCTGCATTCGAATATGTTTGTACCCTGACTTCAAGTCAATCTTGAAGGATATTGCAGCCCCAAACAACTCCAGCAAATCATTGGTCACCAAAATGGGAAATGTGTCAGGTTTTATATTATTATTAATTGCCCGATAATCTATACTGAAACACCAACTCTCATCCTTCACTAGCAAGACTGGTTAGAGAAGTGGCTCACATTATGTTGTATGATCCCGGCCTCCAACATCTCTAGGATCAATCTCTCGATTTCATACTTTTATATCTGTGGTAGTGATATGGGTGCACACTAATTGAAGAAAACCGAGAACTCCAGATTGTTACATGCTTGAGTTCACTCCCAATTCCATTACTCGATCCCGTCTGCTTCCGTTCATTCCAACCTTCCAGATGTCGCGCTATCTTTCCAAGTGTTGTTGCTCCAATTTGCTCCTCATTCATGCAGTCGATCCTGCAGATCTAAATCCACCTAAAGCAACGATGTTGCCATGATGTTACACGAATCCTTTTGGTTGTTGTCGCACACATCCGCTCCCAACGCCATCACTCGATCTCACGACAAGCGATGGCGGGTTTGTGTGAAACTCCACAATCTCCTTTTCATCATTTCTTCCAAAACCGTAAATCTCCCCTCCATGGACAAGAACCACTCCATTTTAGATCTGATTTGGCTTAGATCTTTCTCCAATTTCTTCTCCAAATCATCTACTTTCTAGGTCGTCATTACTCCACCGCGGTTTCGGAGCTCTTTTATGTCGCGATCTCAAATCATGATTGTATCACAAGGTTCAGTCGTGGGAGGTATTGTGCATCGTGATCTCGTTGTTGGCTTACTAGCTAACTCAAATGGTGATTGTTTTACGCAATTTGGTCACCAACGCGACGTATTGTAGGTAGTGATCCCGACATTGCTTCCGAGCTATCTCGTAGAAACTAATGAATTGCTAGTCGTTGCTTCCCAGCCATTCCAATGGGCCTCAATTTGTTAATGTAATTTGGAGGCTCACTTTAAAAGCAACTTTGTGCTCATCTTAATACTTCAAATGCCGAGAGTCACTAAATAATCTCTACTACAAAATTAGAAATTAACTAATGTCGTCACTCATCAATCTCCTATTCCATACCAGCATTTAATACTAGTATGACACACCTTACTTTCACACAAATATTTAATTAAATTATTTTAATAACCCTCACCTAGCATAAGCACTAATTACACTTGTAAGAACCTCAATAGTTAAATCAATGTTCCTTCAAAGAGTGTTTTTTCAAATTTCAATCAATATTTTATCTAATAATTTAACAAAATCCATCAATCCTATCAAAATTGATCTGGACTTAGAAATGCAACTTGAAGTCACAACTTCAAGTGGTTTTTAAGCAAATTCGTTTTTATTTATTTATTTAACAACCCTCCTCAATGGTATGAAACAAATAAAGAAGCCAATCTACACAAATGAACTTGCGACTTCATCAAAAACTTGAAATATAAATTTAAATTGGAAATACTATTGTTAACCTACCCTGTATAAATTACAATCTTGATTTATTATGATCTCTCCCCTTTTATTTTATTCTTATTTGGAAATTCTATTCATGTTATTTACTTTTAACACAAAACGACCAATCACAATTTTTTCATTTGTGAGCATAAATGTGACAGAGTGCAATATTACATGGTTGCCACCTTCGGGGATTCAAGACCATGAAAAACGCACTTGAAACTAGCTCATCCATGAAAACATAGTACTGACTTTATTGCATTCTAAATACACTGAACAGCATAGTAACAACAAGACATTATAATAAAAAAAATTTAGTTCTTCCAAAGAGATAATAATTGTTCTTCTTTCATGTCAAGTGATCATCTAATTCTCCAGCCTTCTCAAATAATCCAAACTGAACTTCTCTAGAATTATCAAAGTACGCAAACTCTATGTAGCAGATAATATCAGTTTTGCTTGTAACTCAACTAATTTTCACCATAATTGGGCAAAAGCTGTGCTAAGGCACTTCTAGTAGGCAGTCCTTTATTTCTAACAATAGTTTTGAATTTCCTTAGATTCTATGGCATCAAAATGATGAAATGCATTATAGATAAATAAAGGGATAATAATAAATGTACAGATGCATGTAGCCTCCAACACTTCTTCAATGAGAGAGACTGTTCATCATCTTTTTTCTGTAGGACATTGGATAGAGCAAATAAACAGCTCAATATTTGCAATCTTCCTGAATGTCCACTAAGATACCATGATTTGACTCAATATTTACTTCCACCCAAAGAATCCCTTAATCTGTAATCAGAAGCGACACAATTCATATCTTATGCAAAGGATAGCATAAAGTTAACCAGTAAGTAGGAGTGAAATAGCATTCATTTTATCATATTTTTATATTGATACTTGGCACATAATATGAATGCCACTTAGCTGGCTTGTTTTGAATTTGAATTCGTACATGATTAAAAGCTATTAGAATATTAGAATATTAAAATATTAATATGCAGATTTTTGTATTAATTGCTTTGATTTACTTGATTTATTTTCATTTTTTTTCTTTTTATTTTATTTTATTTGTTTCCTTACTAATAGATTTTGTAATGAGTATTTATAACCCTTTTTTACATCAATAAGATTACCCGGGTTCTATTCTAACATGGAATCAGAGCCATGGTCCTACCCTAGTTGCTGCCATGCCTCTCCTTGCAGCCGGCTGACCAATTCAAGTCCCTTCTCCTTGTCGGGACCCCTACCGATTCGGTCAACCCTTTTCTTCAGCTGGCTAGGATTGCTTCAGGTCGTCTGCTTCTGGATCCACCAAATTACCTCCCATCCAACTCGTCTGCTTCTTCCAACAGTCGGCCCGTTTGCTTCTTCCCATGGTTGAGCTGCCCAGAGCAAGCCGCCTGAATCATGTTGCCTTGATTCCCCAGCCGTTGGATTATCTCCCAACCAGCTGATGACCATTCAGAACCACTGTTTTGATCTCCAAGGGTACCTTTCGGTAACCAGAAACCAATGTCAAACTAACCGGCCTCCCTTCAGGTTTTGTCGGAGCCCCTCCTGGAACCTTCTTTCAGTTGGCCAGGTCCAACGGGAAGCCGTGCAGAGGCCATATCTCTCCAGAAGTTAGAACTTGACAAACTCATCTTGCACTAAGCCGTCATCGAAGATGTTCTTGATTCCATCGAAGGATCAAGTCCAACCTCCATTCCTCTGCAAATCGGAGGACAAGAAAACAACATGAGCTTTTTAATTACAATCCATAAACTAAACCACAAAACTTTCTTCGATGGTCCCAATCTATGTCTTTGTTCATCAAAGGGCATGCAAAATTCGGTCACATCACTTGTGTGATTCGTGAATTTCCAAAGACTGGCCTAGCATATGGAGTTTGGGAAGTGGAGAATTTCATGGTCGTGCCCTGGCTGATCAACTCCAAGAAAACTTCAATTGGCTGATCACACATGTTCCTTCCTTCTGCTAGTGTCATCTGGACAGCAGTCTATGATACCCACTCAGATATAGGGAACTCCAGCCAACTCTATGATGTATCTAAGAAAAACAGTGAGACAAAACAAGGATCAATGATTGTGACCCAGAACTATAATAATCTAGTTGCATTATGGATGGAATGCAACTTGTATTATGACTACACTTGAGAATCTTAAGCCACCCTATCTCTCTTCCAGATAATTATAGAAAATGATCACATGTTCCAATTTTTGACAGGCCTCAACAAAGATATTGACGAAGTCTATGGTTGTATCTTTGGCTGAGATCCTCTTCCTTCTGCCCGTGTTGCTTTTACTGAGATACGTCACAAAGAGAGTCGGAGACTTGTTATGCTTGGTGCATCCACTCAGTCTGCCAATGTATCCGCCTTTGACTCTAAAATTGCTCAACCTTGGGTTGATTACCCACTTGTGATTATTTTCATAAACCCAACCATACTCGTAATAAATGTTGGAAGCTCCATGCGAAACCTGCATCCAAACCTTCAGCCAAATCTTTCACTACAAAGGATCTCACTATAACTTCTGAATCCAACACTCTACAACCCACCTCTACCCAGAAAAATCTGGAATCCTTCAATTCTCTTAAAAGTCAAATGGAGCACTTAATCAAGCTGCTCGGATCCAGATTGCTCTCGGCCTGTCGACCTCCCACATTTGTTAAGGTATCAATCCTATAACACTCACTTCTTTTGACCCTTCCAGTCCATGGATCATTGATTCAGGTGTCACGAACCACATGATTGGAAGCTCTCATGCCTTCCCGACATATTATCCTAGCTCATGGAAAGATACTTTTAAAATTACTGACAAGTCCCAAAGTTTCATTGCTAGTAAAGGGTATGTTGTTTTAACATGTCTAACTCTGGAATCTTTGTTACATGCTGAAATGTAACATTTTATCTGTCAGTACACTGACATATGACATTGATTGCATTGTTCATTTTTCTTTTGTGTTTGTCTTTCAAAGTCATCGTTCAAGGAGGATGATTAGAACTGCTAAGTGGGTTAGCGCGCTCTACTTCCTCCAAGAGAAAAGCAAGGAGAATGAGAACACTCCACCCACTAGTTGCAATTTATCTCAGTCCACTACATGTCCTATTATGTTGTTACACTGTCATTTGGGTCATCCTTATTTCCAATACCTAAAACAATTGTATCTGTTGATGTTTACTAATAAAAATCCTTCTAATTTCACATGTAAAATAAGACAGTTTGCTAAACATCACCATGCTTTTTATCCACGCCACAATTACACATATTCCGCTCTTTTCTCTCTTATTCACAGTAACTTATGGGGATCCTCTGACACTCCTAGTTACATCAATAAATTGTGGTTCCTTAGTTTGATTGATGATACACTCCGATGACATGGGTTTATATTTTAAAAAATAAATCTGAAAGTGCTATCTTTTTCAAAAACTTTCACACATTTATTTCGACCCAATTCAAAGCTCATATTCAGGTTCTTCGAACTAACAATGATTGTGAACTTTTTAACTCTATATTGGAAGATTTTTTTATGAGGGCATCCTCCATCATATCTCTTATACAGACACTCAACAATAAAATGGGGTAACTGAGAGGAAAAACCGACATCTCCTTGTCGTTAGTCGCTTCATTATGTTTTGCTCTAATGTCCCAAAATATTTCTGGAATTATGTCATTCTTACGGTCACTTATTTAATCAACAGAGTTCCCTATAAAATTCACAACTTCCATACCCCTTCAGCCATATTGTAATCGTGTTTTCCTACAATCAGGGTTTTTTCAATTTAGATCCCAAAATTTTTGAAAGCACGGCTTTTGTTCATAACACAGCCCCAACTCGGAGTAAACTTGATCCCAAGTCCATAAAATGTGTTTTTTTATGATACTCTGCCACTCAACAGGGGTATCGGTGTCTTGACCCTACCATAAATAAAATTTATGTGAGTGTTAATGTCTCCTTTTTTGAAAATTTTCCCTACTTTCCAACTTCATCCTCCAATGAGGGGGAGCAAGAGTTCTTGGAGACTGTTCCAAACTACTATTGTGGATGCTCCCCCATGTAAACTACCATCAAGAAACCCTCTATTCCTTTGATTCCACCCACTTCTCCTACCACCAAGGAGCCCTCTGCCCCTTCAGTTCCACCAGCACATCTTCCCACTCTTCGTGTCTACACACGACGCACTCATTCTGAAGCACCTACTCTGGAGCTTGCTAGCACCTTGTTGGACACTAAATTCTCTCCGAACGACATCCCCATCACTGCTCCTCCAAATGAGGAAGTCAGTTCCTCTAGTAAGATACGCGATCAAACAATTTCTCTATCCTGTGGCAATTTTTTTTTTTTTGGTAGATTATCGCCAACCTACAAAACATTTGCTGCAGCCCTGACCAAGCATCAGCTTCCATCTACTATTGAGGCTGCCATAGCAGGTTGAGCTTGGAAAGCTACCGTCATGGAGAAGAAGAATGCTCTCAAGCGAAAACATACTTGGGACATTGTTGATATTCCTTGGGAGAAAAAAGTAGTTAGATGTCGATGGATTTTTAGCATCAAAGTTAAATCTGATGGATCTTTTAAACGCAACAAGGTACGGTTGGTCGTTAAAGGGTACTCACAGACCTACGGGGTTGATTATGAGAAGATAGTTGTTTTAGTTGCTAAATTAAATATCACTTGGGTCCTCTTATCCCTTGCAAAGAATATGGACTGACCCTTATTATAGCTCAATGTCAAGAATGTGTTTTTGAATGGCGATCTTACATGGTAGGTATACATTACTCTTCCTCCAGGCTTTGACTCCACTGCCTCCCAAGGGTATGTAGACTGTGAAAATCCCTTTATGGATTAAAGCAATCATCACGGGCATGTTTCGGGAAATTTACAAAGGTGGTGGTAGGTCATGGATTCACTCAAGCTCAATCAAACCACACTCACTTCTTCTGGCATTCCACCAACATCCAAGTAGCTATCCTTATTGTCTATGTGGATGATATTGTTTTCGTAGTTAATGAACTACCAGCATTAAGTCTCTAAAAAGCATCCTTATTGCTTCCTTTGAAATGAACAACTTGGGAACTCTCAGGTACATCTTAGGTAGGGAAGTTGCTTGGTCATCTCAGGGTATTTGCCTGTCTCAACGAAAATATGTGATTGAACTTTTGACAGCGAACAATCTTCTCTTGTGCAAACTAGTGGTTGTCCCAATGAATCCCAATAAAAAACTTCTTGATGTTCTCAATGCAATTCTTATAAACAAGGCTCACAACTAGCGCTTTGTGGGGAAACTCATCCATCCTGCCCAAACACACCTTGACATATGTCACGCAGTTGGGATAATCAGTCAATTCATGCATGATCTCTATGAACACCACCTCCAAGTTGTCCACTGAATTCTCGACTATTTAAAAGCCAACCCGGGCTCAGGTTTTTTTTTTCCCGCTACACTCTCGTTATATTGTAGTTATACTGACACAGATTGGGTTGGGTCAGTCCATGATTGGCGATCTAACTCGGGGTACTGCTCATTTGTGTGAGAAAGCTTGATCATGTGGAAAAGCAAGTGGTTTGTAGTTGCTTGAAGTAGTGCAGAACCATATTTTTTGTCAATGTCCCTAGGAATTTGTGAAACTCTCTGGTTACACATCATGCTCCACGAACTACGTATGACAGTCTTCACTCTCCTACAGTTGTTCTGTGATAACAAGGCAGTCATTAGCATTGCTCAAATTACAAATTTCTCCAAACTCGAGCTTCTCCTTAATGAAGTGTCGGCCAATCTCAGCATGTTTGGTGTGATCATGCTGACAGATATTCTCACAAATAACCTTCCTTGGTCATTGTTCGATGATTTCAAATCCAAGTTGAACATGACTGACATCTATGCTTCAAGTTGAGAGGAGTATTATAATATTAAAATATTAATATGCAAAATTTTATATTAATGGCTTTGATTTACTTTTATTTACTTTCTTTTTTCCTTTTATTTTGTTTTTATTTGTTTCCTTACTAGTAGATCTTGTGATGGGTATTCATGCCCCTCTTAGCATGAATAAAATTACCCTGGTTCTATTCCAACAAAAGCTAACAGACATATTATGCGTGTTATTGCTTAACTCCATACACATTTCAAAGCTAACTACCAAGTGATGTATGTCATTATTTTTAAATCTGAATATAAAATATGATTCAATTTGAATATAGTATTGCTCAACTCCAGACACATTTCAAAGCTAACTACCAAGTCATCCATGTAATTATTTTTAAATTTGAATATAATATATGATTAAATTTGAATATAGTGTTTTAAATAAAAATATCTAATCATCATATCTTGTACATCGTTGTGTTTTAATTTCAATTCAAACTGAATACTAAAACTATGATTAATCTATTTAATCATGTATGTCAAAAATTTTATCTGACAGCAAATTACATATATGCATATAATATAAACTTTAAATTTTAATGAAAAGTTTAATAATAGTTTAATTTAGTTTTTATATTCAACCTTTATTCACTTCAGCACCAGTCAGGGCATCGCAATACAACAAACTATCTGGTTTCAATTGCTAGTGTATTGACTCGTATAAGGCTAAAAAACTTAACAATGGATTGATTTTGATCCTGTGAGAGCACAAATGTTTCCATCATTTAATGTTGTCACTACTTTTGTCCAAGAATATGGCATTCGTTCTAAACTACCTGTATTGTTTGCATTGGTTTTGCATAATGAAAACATTAAAATAGGCTTTAATGCGGCCTGAGGACTTTAAACTCAAAGCTGAACTAGCACTGCCATTAAAAATTAAGGGGTCATTTGGTATCACTTTTTATTATTTTGTTATTATTTGTATACTATTACTTGAAATAAAATATGTTTAGTATGTTATAACATGTTTAGTTATTTTTAAAAGCACCCAAAATAACTTTCATATGTTTTAAGGGTTTTTAAAAACAAACTAATTTATTTTTAAAATAAAAAAACATTAAAAATGCACTTAAAAAATGCATTTTTAAACAAAAACAAAAATAAAAAAATCAAACTGATCCCAAACAGGCCCTAAAGAAATAAAACTTCAATATAAAAAAGAAACACCTGCAACAATTTCTTGCTTGGACTGACCACAATGACTATTTCAGACAAACAGCCCCGATATGGTTACCATAACTTTGAAGTACATGCATTAATGTTAAGTTTTTCAGAATGACATGATGAAGATAGAAGAATATTCATCTAATTAAATGAGCATGAAACTACATAATTAACATAAAAAAAGAGTTGAACTTTAGTTTTTTTCATGGACAGTTTATCTGAAAGCTAGATGGCACACATCCATACCAATAATTGCCAGGTTCTTAAATATATTCATACATTCCCTGGATAATCGTTAATGAATGAATACATTGTTGGTTATAGGTAAAAGCACCATCAAATGGAACATCAGCGATGATATTAACAAGAAGTCAATGTTCAAAAGTACAACAACAAAATTTACACGTCTAAAATAATGATCAATAAACATAGGAAAAGAAAGAAATTTATTTAGATTTAAGAAAAATTCACTAATCACGAGTCTCATGTTCAAGATTGATTGATTGTAGGTGAGATGGGTATTTCTATAAAACTTTGCCCAAGTCAATCAAGGCTATAATCAAAGTGGTTTTGAAAGTGACAACTAAATCTATTAGTTATACATCAAGTTTTTTGCAACAGCACTTTGCTCAATATTAACTTTAAATGAGCTCAAACATTTGTGACCAAAACTGGAATCACATAAGAAATCCAATTTAATTCAATGATAAGGAATGTCAGTAACATTTGAAGAATATAAGATAACACAAAAAGGGCATTAAAATCATTCAAAAATTTACTACTTCACAGACATGAGCTCTTCTTATCATTTACAATATCCTATATAGTATTTTGAATTTTGAAACACAATCTAATGGTGTTCATGAGAAGTTTAAAATCACGGAATTAGATCGATAAGGATGCACATCAAAGAGTTAATGATAGAAATCAATATTCAAAATATCAAATAAAATCATTCCCGATCTTCATCAGCCCAATCCCAACTATTTTGTAGCTAGATTTCAATAATGTTCATTGTAAACCTAAAAGAACAATGTGAAGGAAACTATAGTTTTACAAAAATCTCTCAGAACATATTTTAACAATGTCTACGTTAATTTTAACCTAACCCTATGCTTCATAATCAGTTAATCACTTCACATTCTTTCAAACTTAACAAATTTTCAGTCTCTCTACTTCTAGCTTTTCACAAGCACAAACAATCACATTTGATTTCCACAACCTGATCAACAGCATTCGTTATCCCATCATGTTCACTTTACCCCTTAGTACTAACGCATCCCATCACAAATAAAGAAGTTGCATGAATCAAAATCATTTTTAACATGGAACGACATGAACACTACATAGAAACCAAGAAGATGCAAGATCTAAACGAGTTTAGTTAATAAGTAATCATAAAAACAACCAGCGCTTGAAGGATACCGTAGTCGTTCATGAATCTTTTATGCCGATCCAAAGCATTAAGACCTCGAATATGAGATTGGTATTGCCTGCGACCAGAATTCAGGGTTCGCGTTAGTTCGAATTAGGGAATAGAATCGAATGCGAAATAAGCGCGCAGAAAAGCTAGAACTTGCATTTTTCTTTCCTCCCTATCGAATACAGCCGACTTCAGCGAACCAAAGGATGCCATTTCTATCTTCGTCGCCCTCCTCTGAAACCCTTCAGTGAAACTAAGCGCCTTCTTCTTCGGATTCCTCCGCCGGTAATCGTAAGCGATAAGGGTTTCGGCTTACACCTACGATCCTTCTCTGTTCGCATACAAGGTTATGAGAGCTAAAATTGAATGATGAAAATGTATTTTCACAACTCATACATCACCCCCAAAAAAATCCAATTAAATGTAGATCTTTATGAGAATATTTAAATAGAATTAAAAAGATCTAGGCCATTGGTTAAAGAATAAGTTTTAAACTCTACTAATGACTCTCTTTTTTTTTTCAAAGAGAGAGTTTTCATTTTTTGTTGATGGAAGGTCCAACTGCACCAATTATCTGACTGGATGTAGTCGTTTGAGCCAAGATCGAAATGGACCAAGCCACGAAAATGAAGAAGAAAACCAAATGATCTGAGCTCGAACCACTCGGACTGAAATGAGATAAATAGGCATTTGAGATAAACACTACAAAGAAACTGACCCAATATAATAGTCTACCTTCAGGTAGATTCGATCTAAGGAAAGATAAAGTTTCACAATATCACCTATTATCCCACAAAGCCCCCCAAGGCTCCTCATCAGGAATCAAGAATTAACGATGCAGCAAAGTGTCTTATAGTCATTCGTTGGTCTCTCTTCGTTAATAAGTGAGTTGTCTATCGAGTTATGATGGTTCACTCTCTGATTGATAGTTCATTGTTGTTATGTTGCAAGAGTTCCTCACCGAGGATTATGGGTCGATAACCATAGTAGATCAATCAATCAACTTTTTGGGTAATGTGGAGACCTGGTCCACTGTAATTTAATTAGTTTTCTAATTAAGAATTTCACCTACCGCTCACCTACCACACTCATCTATCGTTCACTTACCTCTCACTTACAGCTCTCTTAGTTTCTATAAATAGTCTTTTATGGCTTGTCATAAGTCAAGCCAACAAGTCAAGCAAGACCAAGCCAAGTTTTTTAAGAGAGTAAGAGAGGAAGAGAGAGAGAGAGAGGAATGGAGATAAGAAAATAGAGATTTTGTTGTTAGCGTCGAGGCGCTCGATGGTGTAATTCCTCGAAGTAGTAGAATCCTCTGCAGCTCTGTGGACGTAGGCAAATTTGTCGAACCACGTAAATTTGTGTGTCGCTCTGGTGTTTTTCTGCGTGCAAGTTTTCTCGTTCCATTTTTTGTTTTATTTTCGTTGTTTTTCACAACAACTGATATCAGAGCTTTGGTTCGTATCTAAGGAATAACGATGGGCGGAAACGAAGTGATGAAATTGGGGATTGAGAAGTTTAATGACACAGATTTTGTTTATTGAATGATGTAGGTAGAGGGTTGCCTCTATAGGAAGAAACTTCATTCTCTGTTACTGGGATAGCGATCGGAAACGATGGTCGGCGACAAGATTTTGATTTTGGTTGTCTACAGCTTCCAACGGACAACTCCTCCAACCAAAAATATAGTGTTGATAGTCATTTGTGTGGGATGTCTACTTGAATGATATGGGATTGTGTTCAATCTCTCGTAGTCCCAAACATTCGTTTGGACCTCCTTGTATGTGCCTTGAGTACAAAATCAAGATCAGTATCGATTTAGCCCTGTTCGGGAAAGCTCATTGTTGGGTGATGATAATTCTGATATAGAATGTTTTTAATGCCCATTTTAGTGTTTAAAGACCATATTTTGTCTATTTGGAGCCTCCCATGGTTCAAACAAGCAATAAAATCTTTTATCTGGCACTCCAAGTGTAAGGACCTAGCATGATCACGCTCAGAATAGGCGTGGCCACCCCTTACCCTTGGCGTGACTGCACCTTACTTAGACGTGGGTCGTGACACATGTAGCGTGGCGTGACAACGCACAAAACAACCACACCAAATCCTCATAGGCTCGCAAGGCCTTTTAACTGGCGTGACCACGCCCGAGGATGGCGTAGCCATGCCAGCAAACAAAGACTTCAACATAATTAAGCTAGCTCACTGGTGTGACTGTTCCAGTTTATTGTGTTTGCACATTTTGTTCAGTCAATCCCCAAAAATTTACCATTAACGAGCTTTAAACCATTAAAAAATATTTTTTCCCATTTCTTTTGTCAGTTATGGAAGAGAACCAAAAGACAAAGCTTGGTTTCCATTTTTTGATGAAAATCATATAGAATAGCAACTAGGCGGCCTCGATCCAGTGGGTATCGTAGAAGAAGATGAGCTAAGCTGGTTGGGGTCCTGCGAAGGCGGGGCATCGACATTCATTCAAGGTGGAGCTTAGGGAGAGCATTTGGAGAGAGTTATGAGAGAGTTTTGGGAGATTCTGGTGCAGTTCTTCCAGCTTTTTCGTCCTCTTCTTCGTCTTCTTCTTACTCAATGTTTCTAGGATCTTCATTTGATCAAGTTCAATCAGGGGAGGCGAATCCATTAAGTGGAGAGCCTGTGGGGAAACTTGGAGGAGCTGTAAGAAGGAATTTTGGAGGATTGGTGAAGGATTCTTTCTTCTTCATCATTATATTCAATATCTTCTTCATTTTTCTTCTCTCTTTTTCCTCCCGAACATTTTGTTTGTCGTTGTTCTTGTTTTCTGGTGAAAAATGAAGGATTGTGTGGTGATTGCTTGGAGCTTCCCTGGACTTTCTTCAAGGAGGAAAGCTTCTTCTACCTCTGGATAAGTAATGAAGCTATCGTCGCCGGTGCGAGGTTGGAGCTTAGAGCAAGCTGATAAAACGCTTATCCAACTGTTGCATAGATGAGATAAACCTTGATTGTAATTTTTGTTCATAGCAATCCTTTAGGTTCTTTGTTAGAGAATTTAGACTAGGATTTTGTATTAAAGGAGGTCGATAGGTTAGGGAGACATTTTCATTGATTGCCCTATGAATCCGAGAGATTTTTCCATCAATCCCTAGCACATTGATCTAATTGCCTCGGGAGCACGATTATATCGTGATCGATAGGCGGCTTCACCCCTTGATGAATGGGTTGGAGCCACCTCTATCTAGAGAATGAAAAATTCATTTTATTCTTGTTTCCAAGGTCGTGAAGGCCATGTACATGAAGGAGAACCTTCATTTTCATGAAAAAGCCCTTTCATGTTTTGTCAGATGATTAGAGGTAGGCCCACCATTACGTTGCGTAACGAACGATAGCTACAACTTCATCGCACCCAAGGGCCTATGTGAGAACATTAAGAGTTTTTTGACGCAATCAAGAAGTGATTGGGTATGTTTGTCTCGTGCATGCAATCATTTCTTTAAAATTCGTATTTTAAAATGATTAAATTTGCATGTTTTTTTTTTGACTTGACTACCTCCTTCAGGTCGGCTTGATTGACTGCCAGGTATCGTTCGTTTCGATCTATTTTCCCTCATTAGACACCTTGATCAGTTAAACAATATTGGTCAGCTTGACTGCTAGCTTTAGGTCAGCTTGACCAGCCGCCTGACATTGTTTGGTTCGATCGGTTATCCCTCGTCATATGACTTGCTCTATCAACAAATATAGCTCCGCTCGGCCGCCCTCTTTAGGCCAGCTTGGCCGGCTTGACCAACCACCGAGTCTCATTTGGTTCTACTGGTCATCCCTCGCTGGATGACTTGATCGGTCACCCGATACCAATCAACTTGGCCACATATCTTTATGTGGCCCATTGTGATTGCTTTGCATGTTGCGTTTAACATGTTCATGCATGCATAACACACCCTTTTTTTGCATGTGATTGTCACATTTTGTGTAATTACATTGAGTGTGCAAGTCAAATGTCCTAATTTTTGGACTTGTGTGTGGTTTAATATGCTACATATGTTCGTTTGAGTGATCGTAGCATGCTAAACCACCTTAGGAGCACAATGTGAATGTTCACACCTGTTGGAGCATTCATATTATGCTAAATTGTTTATGATGTTACATATGTTCGCTTGAGTGACCGCAGTGTACTAAACCACATTCGTAGTACAATATGAAATTTCACACCTATTAGAACATTCATAACGTGCTCAATTGTTTAGTATGCTACATATGTTAGCATGAGTGATCGACCCGAGTATGTTAAATTACCTTTGGAATATAAGGTGAATGTTCACACTTGTTGGTACATTCATATTGTACTCAATTGTTTAATATGCTACATATGTTTGCTTAAGTGATTGTAACATGCTAAACCCCCTTTTTTGGAGTAAGATGTGAGTGCTCACAATTATTGGAACATTCATATCGTGTTCAATCACTTAGTATGCAATGCATGTTCACTTGAGCAACTGTAGGATGCTATCTCATATATTGCTTCTTGCATGCACAATGCCTAGTCCATTTAGATGACAAGTTGAATCATTAGAAGAGTGACTCATTTGTTGGTCTTCATACCCAAACAAGCTTTGCTCACAAGGATAACTCAGCAAGCAATGCAACTTTTTATCTTATGACCGACATGTGCATAACTGTGTTAATGTTCAAATGACTCTAAAGTATGTCCCTTGCATTTTACATACCCACATTTAATAGTTACACTTTAAAGTGTAAAAATAAATATTTTCAATTATGTATTATTCGCCCTACTTTTTAAAATTATATAAGCTAGGTCATATGTGAGATTTATTAGTTAAAATATCATTCCATACAAATGTATTTAGATCTCTTAGATCTTCAGGACAGGGCCGTTGTCGACAATCTCATCAAAGTCATACACCTAGACTTTACCCTACACCATGCACACACACTTAGATGTTGTGACCAAGACTTCATGCAGTAGATGCTATGCTAAGGTAGAAATAGAGAGCATAGGTAGTTTTTTTTTTAAATGTCTGACTATTATTTGTTGTTGTTTTGTGCCTTAGCCAAGCATTTTTATGTGATGTTGTTGACATCAAATTTTGATGACATGAGTGTAGGGTGTCCACTTGAATGACTCGAGATGACTTGGTGTCTATTTATACCATCCTAAAGCTCCATCTAGACCTCTTTGTACGTGTCATCAACACAAAATAGGAATCAATACCATATTTTTTCCTGCCCGGGTGAATTCACCGCAAAATGGTGCTAGTCCTGGCTTTGGATGTCTGTTACATTTTTCTAATGTGAGAACTAACTTCACAGCTATCCGAAGTCTTATGAGGCTAAGGGAAGTCGCAAAGACACCCCAAGCACAGTTTTGAAAATTTTGGGTTCAGACTAATTTTACCCCTGTAGGGGTTCGGGTCATCCGTCGGCACCAAAAGCCCAATTTGAAACCTCTAAAATATTCATTTTTGAGTTATAAGGTCATATTCTTGCATTATGCAACTTTTTTTGGGTTCTAATTTGACGATGACCTTCTTATGTTCATTTAGGAAAAAAATAGGGTTTGGACAGGGAGACCGTTGGCGATGATTTCCTCAATGAATGATCAATAAAAATATACATTTTTTGTGGTTATGGGACTGTATTTTACTCACATTTGATCCCCCATAACTTGCAGATAGCTAAGATCCTTCGTCGAATGCTCACAAAGAAAATTAGGGTTTTTTGGTGCTACACTGATTCTTGAACAACAGTCCCGGGTACCTTGGAGCTAACCCCGGTGCCTAGGTGCCAGTATGGGAGCCTAGGCACCTGGAACTACCCCCACGAGGCCCAAAATCAATAACTGGAAAGCAGGTACCAGTCGTCTAGAGGCTTGGCGCCAAGCCCGAAGCCTAAGGGCCAGGCTGCAACATGTGACAAAAAATTTTGATTTTTTCCTCCCTCTTTCTTGGCTGTTTCTCTATTGGCCATCATGAGTTTGGGAGGTCAAATGGAAGTGTTATAAGTGGTATCCACTTCCCAAGAATCCTATGGGTGAATGACACATCATATTTTATGGATTTGGAGGGAAAATTCCCTCCATTTCATTGGTCTCTTGGTGTAGTAAAGGACCAATCCACATTTAGACAAGAGGAGAGCTCATTTAGCAAGGGAGGACTTCATATTCAATTGGGGAGTTCATCTAGATTTGAAGAGGGTAGCTTGAGAGCAAGAAAGCCTTCCTTCTTCCTGATTTCCCTCCTCATTTCCTCATCTATTTTTCTTCTCTTCTTCATCTCTAGTGAGAAGACCATCTTCTCCCTTTTCCTCTACCAATTTTCAACTTTTTTTTTTTTTACTTAAAGGGCACTCTCTAAAATACCTCAATAATATCTCAAAAAATTAATATGGATAAGCTCATCTCCTTAAAGGAGCATTTTCTTCATCAATAGATCACAAAAATATGATGGCATGTGGAGATCACAATGAGTGTAAGAGTACCCACATGATCCTAGAGTTTTAGAATATCATGGGGACACAATGATGACAATCATCATTGATGACACACTTCCTAGCTATCAATAATTGCACACAGGGGCTACCATCCATCCCTAACATATCATACGATGAGAATGAGCCCAAGTTGAGGAAAGCCAAGCACAAGCCTTGTGAACCCAATGTTAAATTCATCTTGTGGACCCTTTTTGACTCATTTATATATATGAACAGAGGGAGAGACCACGTACTTCATATTATATAACAAGCCTAACGTGTAACTTATACAAATATATTTAGATTTTAGTAAGATAAAGTGCTTGTAAGACTGTGATTATAATAGAAATTAATATAATTATGGGGGCATTATCTTCTAGATGTAGATTAAAACCCTCATAATATTTCAGACCAAAAGATATATGAAAAGCTAAAATACACACACACATGATGTATATGACAATGTACTGAAAAGTACAAATTAATACATATCGTTCTGCAGAGTAGGCTTACATATGGCATATTAGTAATATTTCTAAGAGGTATTTACATACAAGTCACATAATTCTTATGTATTTACACATCTAGCACCCAAACATTCATATTTACATGTGTACCTCTCAAATCTTTAATATCACATAAAAAAATATCACCCTTATCATTTTTTTTAAAAATGAAATAAATCAATTATTTCATACATAAATTTATGACACTAAGGGCCCGTTTAGGGCAGCTAATTTGGTGCGGTGGTGTTTAGAAAACGCACCTGACTTGTTTGGGTAAACGACATTTTGGCAGCTTATGCGTTTTCAAAACGCAAAAAAGGTGCGGTGGGAGCTTATTGACAATGATATGACTTTTCCAAAAAAATAAAAATTTATAATAGCTACTGCACCTAGCTTATCAGTTGATTATTTTTAAACAGCTTATCGGCAGATTATTCAATAAGCTACAGCTGCCCCAAAAACTCCCTTATTACATGTAAATATCAAACTTAAGATTTTGGATATATAAATATGCACAAGACTTCTACGGTATGTTTGTAAATTTCCCTATTTATTAAGAATTGATCATAAAAATTTGCAAAATCGATGAGTTCTTATTTCTGAACCTGCATTGAATAGTGAACGTGCCTCTCTCTCTCTCTCTCTCTCTCTCTCTCTCTCTCTCTCTC
>NEWO01000162.1:702262-715798 GCA_003013225.1 Phalaenopsis aphrodite | reverse complement strand
AAAAAATATATTTTTAAATATATGTTATTAGATATTAAGATTTATAGTCTGATTATGTTGCTAAAATATTATATGTATATATAAATTAAATTAAATGCATAAATATTCATAAATTATATTTTAAAATAAAACAAATTAAATTAAATTAAAGCAATTAAAAAGAACATAGCCATCAACAGTGATATGATAAATCAACGCCGACACAGCCTATTAATAACGACTCAATATTTAAACATTCTTAAATCAATTAATTCTCACCGTCAATTAAAAAAACGTGGGGGCATTTACATATATACCACCCAATTCCTATGTATTTACACATCTATAATCTTAAATTTATATTCCAAAATTTCACCTTGTAAAATTTTCAATTCCCATCAAAAGTTTGTAAGCACTGAAGCTTAGAAAGCACGTTCGCTCTAAGCTCGCTTGTGTTCGGCTCGTTTATATTTCGAGCTCAAAAAGAGTGTTTGTGTTCGGCTCGTTTGCTTAGCGAGCGGAACACGAGCCGTTCATGAGCAAAGAGTCGTTTTGACAATCCTAATCACGTAGCCATTAGATGTTAAGAATTAGAGCAAGATTTAAAACATTATTTGAATCTAATTTAATATTTTTTATTCTATTTTCTTCATTAATATTTTTAATTGATTATAAATCTTTGTAGCATTATAGTCAATTAATTTTTTTAAAAATAATACTCATAAAAAATATATATATAATTGATTAGTAGTATTTGGAGGCAAAACAAGTCGAACACGAATGAACAAATATTTGTTCGTGTTGTTCTTGTTCGACTCATTAACTTGATGAACGAGCCGAACACAAGCTTCTTGACGAGCCGAACATAAGCTGATTATTACTAAAATTAAGTGGTATTTATGTAAATATTACATATATAAAAAAAAAAAACCGAAGATCACGCACCTCTTCTAGTCCTCCCATTAGCTTATTCCCGTCACCCCTGCAGCACGCAGCGCAGTCGCTTTTCTCTCACTAGAAAGACTGCGATTAACCAACAATGGTGGCCAAGGAGGTTGCCACGGCTCCAATTGAGCCTGCCGCCGGAGATGGGGGCGAATCGCCGGAGGCGAACCCTCTTGCTATTGTCCCCAGCCAAGATCCGCCGCCGCCGCCGATGCCGCGGGGGATGTCGGCGGAGAGCACGAGGAGAGAGGAGGTGGAATCGAAGATATCGGCGTGGGAAGATGAGGAGATCGCTAGAATCACGAACAGGTTCCGGAGGCAGAAGGCCATCATCGATGGCTGGGAAGTAGAGCAGGTGGATAGGGCGAATGCTTGGCTGAAGAGGGTTGAGGTAAGTAATTAGTTCTTGATTCACTTTACCATCAGCTGATTAGAGGTTAATTTTTTTATTCATTATCTTACAGTGATTTTTCGTTTAAATCTTGATTGAAATTATTCTTTCCTTGCTTGGTGGATGGAATAGGAAAGTAACTAGAGGAAAATTAGTGGATACAGCATCACCATACTTTATCCCGATTATTTGGATCCGATTCAACATTTATGAGATTTCGTTCACCGTTTGTCCATAGGAGTTGAATGCGTTAAACAGTCGCGGAGCCAGAAATTTTACAAGGAAGGGGCATGATTTTTAAGCAATTAATATCTAATTTACAATCTTCTTCCTCCGACATCTCTTTATCCAGTAGAACCACGTGGGCAGTAAGCTTACATATTTAAGGGTGAAGTACTCCTTGAAGTTTTCTTCTAGGAAGGCAGATCGTTCCTCATCCGGTGATCACGCTTGAGGAGAGGCAGTGATGGAGGTTCAATGATTGCTGAGGAGAATGGCAACATGAGGAAGAACAAAAGAAAGATTTTCAATCACCAAATTTCCAAGCAATTAATATCTTATTTACTATCTTCCTTCTCCGAGACCTGTTTGTTAGGCTATTAGAAATTTTAGAGAATCAGTACATGTCCATCATGAATAAATGAACTCATTTATTTTTTGGTAAATTCATGACAAAAGTCGAGACTAATATCTTCCCAAGTGTTGTTAATGGGTTGTAAATTGTCTCGTGTTTTGAGCAGCCCTTTTGTAACTTTAGCAAATATGACACTTTTAGATATTATCTTACATCACATTAGCTTCTGCCAAAAGAAACAGACTTGTAATAGTACCATTGTTGTGTAAACAGACTTGAATCCTTGTAATAGTAACCAACAAGACTATTTGAATCGTTGTGTCCGATGCATCATGATGTTTGAGTTTTCAGCATGTTATTCCTTCAAGGATTCAAGTCCAATGGTGGCAAATTCAATAGAAGCAAAAGGACTTGTTCGTTGACTTAAAGTTTCTGCAATGCAGTTGCATTGTCCTGCTTTATGATTTGGGGCAAAGTTGAATTTTGCAAGAACATGAACCATCTAACATGCATACAATCATATTTTTTTTTGTAAATATAAAAATTGTGGTGCAAATTGAAAATATGGAATTTTTGATGTGAAAGATAGCGTTCACATTATTTTACCGCTCTCACTATAGAGTGTATTAGAAATAGTGGAGCCCGGTCCACTATGCTTGTACGGTTATTTTGCTTTGGAGAGTCTTACCTCTTTACAAATAACCACTCCCGCCTTCCTCTTTTGTGAAGTAAAACATCTCTTCGCTCCCTCATGTTCGTGATAAAAGCTTCGGATGACTCTTCTTGGGTTTTGTAGTCACTCTTTGAGTTCTTCGGTTTTCTCGAGATAGAGGAAGGTTTCCTCGGGGCAGAGGAAGAAAAGTGCAAGAAGGAGCATTTCCTTGCAGCAGAAGAAAGAAGAAGGAAGAAGAAGAAGATTGTTCTATCTAGGCTTCTTCTTGGTGGCTTGTGGCAGAAGAGAAATTGAGTCTATTTCTCTTGTAAGTTTGTCTTCTTCGGTGTATCTCGGTGTATCTCGGTGTAGAGAGAGAAGAACAGAGAGAGAAGAAGAGAGAGAGCAACGAAGTGAGAGATTCCTCTTGTTAGTCGAGGTGATCGATTGGTGTAAATTCCTTAAGTAGTATAATTCTCTGCAACTCCGTGGATACAGGCAATTTGCCGAACCACGTAAATCTATGTGTTCCGCTGTGATGTTACTTTTTTTTGATGTGAATTTTTCATGTTCTATTTTTTCACTTCGTCGACCGTTCTCCTATTTTATTTATATATACCACATCAACTGGAGTATTTATAGATCTCACAACAAAAATAACTGGTATTAGAGCGTGGTTTCGAATCTGAGGAATAATGATGACTGCAGATGAAGTGAATGTTTCAGGGATCGAGAAATTTGCTGGCACAGATTTTGGTTATCGGAGAATGCAAATAGATGATTATCTTTATGAGAAGAAACTCCATCTTCCGTTATTGGGGAAAGAACCTGAAAGGATGGACGAGGCTGAATGAAATTTGTTGGATCGACAATTTCTGGGGGTTATTTGATTGACCCTATCGAGATCCGTTGCACATATCGTTGTCAAGGAAAGGATGACTGTAGTCTCATGACAGCCTTATCAGGTATGTATGAAAAACCATCGGCGAATAACAAGGTGTACTTGATGAAAAAATTATTCAATTTGCAGATAACGGAAGGTGTTACTGTTGCTTAACACCTGAATGTTTTCAATACTATCACAAATCAATTGTCGTCTGTGGAAATTGATTTTGATGATGAGATATGTGCACTGATCTTATTGGCTTCATTGTCAGATAGCTTGGAAGCCATGGTGATAGCAATTAGCAGTTATGCAGGTGAATCTAAACTGAAATACAATGATATTAGTGATTTAATTTTGGCTGAGAAAATTTGCAGGAAAGATTCTCGCGATGTCTCAGGTTCGAGTTCGGCACTAAATGTTGATTTCAGAGGAAGATAACATGACAAGAACTCAAGTATAGGGAAATCAAAATCAAAGTTTAGTAAGCAGACAACCCGTTGAAATTGTGGTAAGACTGACCACATAAAGAATAATTGCAGGAATCCTAAGAAGATGGATAATGATAGTGCAAATGTGGTATCTGAAGAATCACATGATGCACTATTGTTGGTAGTTCATAGTTTTGTTGAAGACTTGATATTGGATTCAGAGGCTTTGAATGTGGTAGGAAATCTACCAGAGGCCACAATGCAGGACATTGATGGAAGTTAAGAGGAAAGTGGGTTCGGGGAACCCATTCCTATTGTTCCACAGGCATATGTCGAAGAACCACAGAGTTATGAAGAAAATCTTGCAAGATGAAAGTTCGAGTAAGTGGGAGCTGACAGAATTTTCACCAGGGAAGAAGACATTGCACAATAAGTGGATGTACCTGGTGAATATTGAGCGTGATGTCAGTAAGAGGTACAAGGCTAGATTTGTTGAAAAAGGCTTTCAACAGAGACAGGATATTGCTTATGCAGTGAGAGTTGTAAGAAGAGACAAGAGTGACCCATGAAATAGCTTGGAGGTGCAAAACTATGTGGATCCTGCTGATATGTTAACTGAGGGTGTTACTCTTGAGAAACTGTAGTTGTGCACAGCTTCAGTTGGTTTTCTGTAGTGAAGACATATGCTTTGAGTTGCAGATGTGGAGGATACATGTTGAAGAAAAATGTGACACTGCCAGTGGAGGATATCAGTTTGAGGAAGGAGATGTTGCAGCCTGTGTACCGGTCTCCAAGTGGGAGAATTGTTAGAAATGGTGGAGCCCGGTCCACTATGCTTGGGTGATTACTTTGCTTTGGAGAGTCACACATCTTCACAAATAACCACTCTCGCCTTTCTCTTTTGTGAAGTGAAACATCTCTTCGCTCCCTCTTGTTCGTGATAAAAGTTTCGGATGACTCTCCTTGGGTTTTATAGTCACGCTTTGAGTTCTTCGGTTTCCTCGGGATAGAGGAAGGTTTCCTCGGCGCAGAGGAAGAGAAGTGCAAGGAGGAGCAGTTCCTTGCTATAAAATGAAGAAAAAGATTGTTCTCTCTAGGCTTCTTCTTGTTGGCTTGTGGCAGAAGAGAATTTGGGTTTATTTCTCTTGTAAGTTTGTCTTCTTTAGGGTATCTCGGTGTAGAGTTTTTTCGTTGTATCTTGGTTTAGGGAGAGAATAATAGAGAGAGAAGAAGAGAGAGAGCAATGAAGTGAGAGATTTCTCTTGTAAGTCGAGGTGATCAACTGGTGTAAATTTCTCAAGTACTAAAATCCTCTGCAACTCCGTGGGTGTAGACAATTTGCCGAACCACGTAAATCTGTGTGTTCCACTGTGGTATTGCTGTTTTATGGTGTGAATTTTTCTCGTTTTATTTTTTCGCTTCGTCGATCATTCTCCTGTTTGATTTATATATATACCACATTAACTGATATATTTATAGATCTCACAACAACAACAGAGTGCTCATCCTACAGTATATAATTCCTGGTCATATATTGACCATTGTTACTTTGTTACATTTCTCATAAAAAAATTCTATCGGTTTACCTTCTTAGGAGAGCACTGCACCAATGCCTATAGCAGATGCATTAGCTTCAATTTGGAAAGATATCTTTAAGTTTGTTATTACGAAAATTTGTATAGAGCATGATTGCTCTTTTATAGATTCAAAATTATGTTATTGTTTAGGGCTCCCATAGAAAGATTTTTGCTTCAAACAGGCTGTAATGGGAGCCATGATCATAAGCAAGACTTATATATATTGCTTATTAAAATTTGTGAGTCCATGAATGGTTAGCCATGATTGGATTGTCGAGACTTTTTCGGATCTACTTGGATTTGTTGTGTGCTAATGATGAAGCCTTGGAGGTGAGTTTTGTTACTGGTAAATTCACATTTGGAGAGATTATTGTATAAGTTTTATTTTGAAAAAGTGGTGAATATCATCACATGCTTTTGAAGATTGGATGCCATAAAAGTGCTGAAGATCAATATATCATTAACATAAGCAACATATAATTTTCCAATGAAGCATTTTAACATCTCATTCATGTATCTTATGAAGTACTTAATCTGTTACATAGTCCAAATGCCATTATTGTCCGTCTACCATACAATCCTTATCTAGTCTCAAAGGAGGTTTTCCATTCGTCTCCCGCACGTATATAGATTTGGTATTAATTGTTTCTTAAATGTAATTTGGAGAAGCTAATGGTCTATAGATCTCCAATCTTATCATTGGGAGATGACACTTTAAATTAATTTTGTTTCTCGCTATGTTGTATACTAAAATTTGTTATTTGCTATCCATTTTTGGACTAATATTGCGGGCACCACACAAGTACTAAAAGTACAGCAAATTAATTATTTCTTTGGGAGATCATCGCATATTTTTTTGTAAAATTATTTATAAATTTTTATATTTCTTGAGGCTCATATTGCAATGTGGTAAGGAAATTTGAAGGAAGTTACTCCGATGTTGAGTAGATCTCATTATTGTTAGTTGTTCATATAGATCGTGAGGTGTGATTCCTCTAAATTGTTGTAACAAGTTATGAATCATAACTGGAGTCTTTGCTTCCATGCAGTGCTGTTCAGTCTTAAGTAATTAAGAGTGCATAATGTCGTGATTGTTTTAATCAGGCGATTAGTCTCTGAAGTGGCAATAAAAGGTATTTATTCATGGAGTTTTGGAGAGCTGTATTTTCGCCTTGCGCACAAAATTCACTCCCATAAAAAGGGACCAAAACGAACTCCTTTTTCATTTGTTTAAAATGGACTCCATATCTACCATGTATCTTGCGACTGGTTGTTGTTCTATTTTGTTCAGATTTTATTCAAGCATTGAGACGTTAAAAGGTTTCCATCTAAGCACTCACCGGTTTATGTCTTTGAAAGCTAAGTTGATATTTAGAGATAGAGCATTTGTTCATAATCCGAAGGTAGAAAATATCTCTACAGCGGTTGATTCCATGAGGTTGCGTTAGATCTAATTCAAATCCAATTCAGAGATTTAATATAATTTTTAAGATGTTATATGCTAAGAAAAATGTAAAGAACATCAAAGAAAATTTACAAAATTCATTTGAATCGGTGCAATTATGTCAAGAATAAAAGTATTAAAACTGATGCATGTCAAATCTAAGAAGGTTGGATTAGCTGTCTTATCAAAGGCATATTAAAATTAGTATCAGTTGATTATCAGATGGTAAAGGATAGAATAAATTAACAAGTTGTATCATGTAAAACGTAGTGTAAATTATACATTAATAAGGTGAACGGATAAGCTAAATAATGGAAGGATTAAGAAATAAAAATGTAAATCCTATATAATATTGTCAGACAACATGCATAATGAATTGTGCAAAAAGGCATTTATATCTTAAATAGCTCTTTCTAGGAATGAATGCAGAAATAGAGTTCATGATAGCAACCTAAATAATTATGATAAAATTATTTATGGTGAATAATCCAATATCACAACTTTTGTGCAGATACTCCAAAAAAGAATTGTCTATAAAATAATTTGCTGATCACAGTCACATAAGTTAGCCTTCTTTTTTTGATAAATTTCTGGTTAGATTTACCAAAGTGTTCCAAAATGGAAAAAAAAAAGGAACAATTTTAGTTTTTATCCTTCAAAAGATTTTACACTATTCCTTTCTTGTGGACCAGAGGAAGCTGGAGGAGAAGAGAGCGAAGGCATTAGAGAAAATGCAGAACGAGGTGGCTATTGCACGGCAGAAGGCAGAAGAGAGGAGAGCAGAATCAGAAGCTAAGAGGGAAGAGAGACTGGGAAAGGTGATTGAGATTGCGAGGGTAATGAAAATTTTCGGGAGGGATCCTTCGAAGCGATCCTTTTTCAAGCCATAGGTGACATATCCTACTTCTTTTACAGTTTTATTGTATTATTTTATGTTAGTTGGATAACAAGCATGATATGCTTGTATAATTGTAATTAATTTGCTTTTGTTTTGAATCTAATGATCTTTGGGAACATTTCGTTGAATAAATTTTTATTATTATTTAGAATATATAATTTTTTCCAAGAGCATTCAAGCTTTTGCTGTACATCTCTTACTATCAAGACTTGCTTGAATGGATAATGCTCATCTAGCACTATGTTTAGATTTCATCTATCCAATATTGCTCAAATTTTATTTAACCAAGTTAGGAGCATAGCCACAAGATTCAGATTATATGTCCTGATTTAGTTGTAGCTTTTAACCTCTTATACGACATTCACAATGTCTTATTCAAAACGATCATCCACACCAATTCTTTCATCTTAATAGCATCATCCTAAATGTTTCACATACGACGAATAAACACCATCTCAATTTGATTATTCGGCAGGCATCAAAAGGTTGTGCTTCTTATTCTTTTGCTTGCAATGAAGTCGAATGAGTTATGCCGCTGCAAACACATACTTTTGCCTTCTCTAGCGAACTAACATCGTCATTATTATGCCACTTTCGGCACGATTGTAATCAACTCTTAGCAATCAATTCATTTGTTCTTTGCGTTGTCTGTGTACCAGTCATTTTATTATTGAATCTTCTCTAATTGAAGAAATAAACTCAAGGTTAGATCACAAGTTAGAGCATTATCAAGTAAAAAAATGGTTAGGAGATTGTATATCTAAATAATAAAAACACTAGAAGAAGAAGAGACTCTTTGTTCTGAAATCCCATAAATTGTTTGTTAGAATCTAAAATGAGAGAAAAGTAAAGTAAATCAAGCTCAAATTCTATCCACATATAAGGTTTTATTCATATATGTGTCATTCCATATTAGACAACTAGCATAAATTAGATGTTGAGTTGTTCGACTCAATTAAGAAACAATTTTGTTTCCCAAAAGAAATCTTATGTCATAGAAAAGCTCCACACAATAAGTTTAGAGCTTTCATGATAAACTTCTCATTATTCTCTTGGTGAGGTAAGATCATTTATTAGCCTTTTGTTTAATGCTCCTTAGTGTTCCCTTTGCATCTTTTCTAAATTCCCTCTCATGAAAAATTATGACAAATCATGAAAGAACCTTTACCAACCATGGAACATCATATGCATGTACAAATCATGAGTAGGAATCGTGTCAAAAGCTCGTTCAAATGTATGATGTAAAGATTTATATTGACTCCTATCATTTTAATGATAATTTATATATATGGCAATTGATTGAATTTTTGATGTATATATAATCGGTGTTGACCTTTTGAGCGATAAAAGTGTTGCTAATTCTCCCCATCGATATGCATTATGTTTATTAGGATGATTGTTTGACAAATTGATTGAGCTAATTAGTGTTTGATGCACCATCTAAAAGTTGAACTGATCAAAGTTTAAGAAAAGGTAGAACCAAGCCAAAGCTAGAATTTAGTTTGATTTTGATAAACAAAATCAATATATCACAATTTAAATTGAGAGTCAAGCACAACTAAAAAATAATTATTTAAATTCATTTTTACAATGATTTCTCAATATTTATGAAATTTTGATTTTACCTTATTAACCATATTCCTGACATCATAGTCCTAAATCAATTTCCAAGCCTGAAAATGCATAAGAGCACTACTATTTCATAAAAGAATACATTTGAAGTAACATATAATGATCTAAAAATATGTAAAGTTGAAATCTATTAGTGCCTTTATATATCTCACAACTGCCCTACATGATGAACAAAATACCAAACCTCTTTAATACTATCTTATATGATTTAGTTTATGATAGGAGCAATAAATCATTTATGAAAAAACTTACCATCAAGAATACTTCCTCTTTTATAAAAAAGAATATAATTTTGTTATTCAATTTCCAATACTCATTAATATAATGCCCAATGAGACATATATCAAAGGTTAAACAAACCTCTCTATTTGAATTTTTGAAATCTTGTTTCAAGATGGTCATGTCATCTAACTAGATTCCATAACAATCGTGCATGAGAGTGCATCAAGGAAAAAAAAAAAGTGAAATATTGGACTACATTACAATATAAAGTACTTATACTTCTAGCCCTTAATGTGTTTGAAGGGCAATTCATCTGCAATAACTTTTGTACCTAAAGCTTTTCCAACATTCGCTTGGAGAACTGTTATGCCTCAAGTCTTCTACCACTTTCCTCTACTTTTTCACTGGATTGCTTCATCAATTGAGGTTGATTTGATTCAGTATTCTGGGATTTCCTTTGATAACTAGAAAGACATGTCTGCAAATATTAATGTCATTAAATTAGAATCTTTTTTATACGATCATTATATTTACTCATTTTTTCTCGACTACTAATTTTATACTCTAGTAGAATGATCATATAGTTTTGAAATTGGCCTAAATGTTTATCTTTTTCTCCTCTAAGACTGAGAGCTTGCTACTTACAATGTAAGCGCCTTGTAAAATTGGTTTGTTGTGTAGAGATATAAAGTCACGAAGAACTAGCTCTAGCTGCACTACTTCCATATCATGACATAGAAAATAGAATTAATATGTTAGCTAATAAAGAATGTGCTTGTTTTTAGTGTTCATTAACTTGAAAAAAAAACAAATGATTATGAGAAAAAAATTGATGGAACTCTTTGCTTATGAAAGGAGTGTTATTTGCCAACTCATAAGTACAAATAAGATAATTCTTAAGATTACTAAAATCCATATATAGATAGAAGAAGTACTAATCTTTATATATTGAAAAATATCATTTGATTACATAAACATCTTATTTATGATGACATGTTGACTAAGACAATAAATACATGTCAGCTTCATAGTTATAGTTTAGGGTTTAGTTGCTTTTGTCATTTATTTACATTCTAAAACAACTTAAAAATATTTATGATGCAAGTACTAACTCTAAAAGCATAAGCCCTTAAAGAGAACAAAATTTGAGTGAAAGTTAACCAACATATTGGTTGCAATTCAAATTGACTCAACTTTGTCATTGGCAACCTCTCATCATCTAATTACCTCAAAAATCATAGTACGAGCTTAGAAAGAAGATCTTATTGACTAATTATGCAACTAATTACTCCTTTTTAGTTAAAATTTGAATATTTCTTGTTCAAAAAATTATCTCAAAATTTTATACTGTATCTCAAGATTTACATCGGATGATAAAAAAATAATGATTTAGCATAAATAATATATATATATATATATATATATATATATATATATATATATTTAATGAGTAATATTTAAAAAAAAATTAATTGACCGCAAGACTACAAAATTTTATAATCAATTAAAAGTATTGATGAAGAAAATAAAATATAAATTATTAATTTAGATTCAAATGATGTTTTAAGTCTTGACCCAATCCTTAACATATTGTGAATACGTGATTAGAGCTGTCAAAACGACTCTTTGTTCGTGAACAGTTCGTATTCTGCTCGTTAAGTAAAGGAAATAAACACGAACACACTTTTTGAGCTCAATATATGAACGAGCTGAACAAGAGCTTTTTTACACGGCTAGTGATATGCAATTAATTCCCACTTCATTTTTTTTTTTTTAATTTTACCACAATTAGCACGCAACTATTTTTCTCAGTCCATCTCCTTCCATCCCGCGGTCTGAGGAACCTTCTATTGCGGCTTCGATTCTGAGCTCACGCGGCCGGCAAGCTAAAGCCCAGAAAATCCCCATCGGCGAGATGACAAAATCGGTGACGGAGAAAAAGAGGGTCCGGAGGGCGCCGTCGAACAGCGCTAGAGATCTCTCGGATAGCGAGTATAAGGTTCTTGTTCTCCTTTCTTTTCGTCAGAATTTCAATGTATTATACTAATTGATTCTTCTGTCGGAGCAAGGAGCGGATCGGATCTGTGGGGATGGATGCGTAGGGGAAATGGAATGGGATCTGGTTGTATTCGTCTTTCTTTAACGGTTTTGGGATGGGATTGATTTGGTATTAGTGATTAATAGTTTGAATTGGTGATTAATTCGGTCAGGGCGTGTTTCTTGTTGTGGAGTTTTTTTCGTATAGATAGGAGGATCTATCGGTTGTAGGGTATGTTCTGATTATCGGTTGAGAGCTTGTAGCATTGATTAGTTTCTATGAAGGGTTTCTAGCCTTTATTAGTTTATAAGAGAGGTATTTTCTCTCCTTGGAAGGGTTTCACGTCAGGGGGATTTGTGCTTCTGGTTGAGGTTTTTGCCTGATTAGGTTTCCTTGGGCATGAAATCTTTCAAGCCGGAGCATATTGATACGATTCATTGCAATTTTCCCGAAAAATTAGGGCAAACACAATTTTTCTTCAACAATTCAAACAACTTGACAGCCAACAAGCATAAAAAGATAAACACATAATTCTAGAGGCAGGCGATCTCTCCGAATTCCTATAATTCAAGAGCTAGGAAATCTCTTTGAAACCCTAAATCTAAGACTTACAACCCAATCTCATGCATAACTCTAACCCTAGATATAACAAGCTTATTGGTACTTAACAGTAATACTATTAAAAGACTAAATTGCTCTTAGGCGTACAAAAGAAAAATTTGCCCCTAGGCTAGGTTCCAACGTAGCAATACTCCCCCAAAAGACACATTGTTCTTAAGATGATAAAAAAGAGAGTGTTCTTACTCCTCCATCATAGTTGTCTTTTTCTTCATTTTGTGCCCCTTCGTCATGAACTATGAAAACTTGTATTTTTTTATCCTTGCAATGGTGTCTTGGGGTAAACTTCTCATCACACCGTAAACATAACCACTTGGCTCGCTTCTCTAGAATTTCTGTTTCTGTAAGGTGCTTGAGTGTTGCTCTTGATCATGATTCATTATTGTAGGCTCCCTTTGGACTTCCACTTTTTGGACTTTTGGTTCCGTCGTGGTTGTAGCAGTTCTGCGTTTCAGTGTTGCTCTTACTGACTTTCTTCATCTGAGCTAGCTCGATCGTCACCTTCAATCCCTGTAGTCTCAATAGTCGGAGTGATGCTCGTATGTTAGTTAGGCTTTAGGTCCTTCATGAAATTTTCGTCCAATCCTGCTTTAGGTATTACTCTCAATTGTTCTGACAATAGCTCAAATATCTTCATGTAATTCATGACAGTTTCCTCTTGAGTCAAAACATAGTATTGCTCGTGTAGGTCTTCTTCCTGAATTTCTCGAAAATGTTTCAACAAAAAAATCATTGAATTCGTCCCATGATTGGATCTGGTATCTAGCATCCCTCTACTGAAACTGAGCTATATCTTTTGCTTCCAAACATAACCATACCAACATGAGTTTCTCCTCTCTATCTAGTCCATTTTCCTCAAAGTTTTGCTCCTCGATACGTCCACCCATGTGTATTTTTTCCTTCAAAGATCGACATCTTTAACTTCTTAACTCTAACATCTCCACCCCAACTTCCTCTTCCTTCTTTGTTTCCCCAATATATTGAGGATAAAATTCCCTTCTTCGATCATAGCCATATCCCCTCCCTACTTATCTCCTTTCTTCTTCGTGCTCCCCATATCTCTTGCATGATCTTCTCTCCATGTTTCAACCCAAACACCTTCATTAGGAATCTCTAATCCACTCCCAATCGGAGCCCTGGGAGGGTTTCGTGATAATATATATTTTTCTATTTATGTTCTTCATGTACGATCTTTTTTCCTTTTAGGTTTTGCAAATTGAACCACCGGCTGGATCTTGGATTGCATCTCAAC
>NEWO01000162.1:659562-671902 GCA_003013225.1 Phalaenopsis aphrodite | reverse complement strand
AAGAATTGTGTGTTATGTATGTAAATTTCCTTGAATAATTTCTTGTCCTCGTTGCAAAAAGTCATTGCTCACATGTTGTGACAAAGTCTTAATCTTGCAGTTAGAGCTTTAATATTTGGTGTTCTTTACGTCGTTCTTGGAAAACGGATATGGTTCTTTCCCAACATCAATGCGGAGGAAACAACTTTCGGAGAGCTGGTCCGGTTCTGCCCTAAGAAGGAAGAAGGCGAGCCCCCCAAGTGGACTTCAAGGCTCTTCTACGCAGTTGTGTCTGTGCTGGTCATTTTGCTGCTCCGGCACCATGCTCCTGATGAAGCTGCCAGAGCAAGGTCAGTAAACATTTAAATACATACCACCCAATTCCTATGTATTTACAGATTTAATATCTAAACTTTTGAAATTTATCCCTCCCAAATTTTTTATATTGCATAGAAAGTACGGTTATTTTGACTTTTAAAAAATGAAGTACAAATTTTCATGCAAGGTAAGATTGGCATATATTGTAAAAATTGAAGTTTAGGTGTTATATATGTAAATACATAGGAATTGAGTGGTACGTATGTAAATCTTCCTATTTTCTAAGGCTTTTATCATGATCAAACCATCCCATTTCTACCTATGTTGTCTTCCATATTAAAAAAAGGGGCTGTTTACATACATACTTCCTATGTATTTACACATTAAACATCTAAATTTTTTACATTTACAATGCACAAATCTTTCACATCACATAAAAAACTTCACTATTTTTTACTTGTAAAAATATAATACATCTTTTCGTGCATCAGTAAGGTGTCATATATATAAAAATTGAAGTGGTATGTATGTAAATCTTCAAAAAAAAAAAAAATGATACTTCAATAACTCAAATATAGAAGAATATTATACTTTGTTAGGATTATACATATAAACCAGGAGGCTTTTTAATGCTTCAGGTATCATACAAAAGTTTCGAACATTATCGACGAGATGCTTGAATGGTCTCCCAAGCTGGCGCTGTCAGGTATGTTGGAGAAGCAGCAGACTATGGTTAATACAACAGAGAAGAGCCATTGGAATCGGTCTGGAGATGGAAAGGAGGCAGCAGATCTCTCTTCTAATGGAACTGAGATTGAAGATGAAGTTGATGATGTGAATGACACATAGTTTCAATGGTGATTACTGCAACTAATTCATAATTTCTTTAAAATCAATGTTTACATGATATATTTGCAATGTCATCTTTTCTTTGTGATTGATTATTGTCATTTATTCATTTTTTTTGTGTGTAGCAGTAGAGGTGATTTGAAGGTATAGGCCTCTCAACTCCAGCAAATTTTTCAGCAGGAAATTTTTTGCTGAGGATAGGCCAATATCTTTTGGGTTATTTGAACTTATCTCCCCTATAAATAGCCAATATTATAGATCTGCACTTGACTTTTTGTTGCTGCATTTCACATTACATTCTGACTGCATTTTGTTGTTGTTGAATTTGCGCTTTCTTCTTTTGTTGTTGATAGTACATTTCATTATATATTAACCTGCCTGCATTAACCTAGAGCTTTTGATATAGAAGATTGTGTGATTTCAGAAAAGGAGAAGAAGAGAGATATGTGTAATATTGATTATTTAAAAGGGAGGTAAGTGTAATTACCTCTTATATGAGATACTAGACATTTTCATTAGTAAGATATTTTTTCAATTTTATTTGATAATATACTTAGTCAATTTTGCTGGAACCTAAGTAACAGCCTCAAACTTCTGAAGGGTCTTTTGCTTTTCTATTTTGCATTGTGATCATGAAAAGTATTGTGTTCAATCCTTGTTATTATGATGGTCATCATTTAAGAGTTGTTTGGTTTGGGAGAATTTATAGTGTATAGTAATTTTTTTTGCAGGGGTTTTAAAAATATTAAATGTTTGGTACTAAGAATTATAAATACAATATAAAGTATGAATGAAATTGATGTTTACATGTTAATTCATTTTAGCAGGTAGTAGAAGTCAACGTATCTGGTCGAATTTGAGATTAACACGATTCATTAATGTGAAATGCCATCGGTCAGCTGACACTCGCTGGCCATTATCTCCTGTCGCCTGCCAACTACTTGTAGCTAACATATACCATCATTGATGTTAATTGTAAGTTGAAGATGTTGAATGTCGTTTGTCACTCGCCAAACATATTTTATATATTTTGAATTATATTGTTTTCAATTTACTTCAAATCAAAGAGAAAAGAATATAAAATCTCATGTTTATTTTACCGTGTATATTTATATTATAGTGTATTATTTTTTTCAGTAAATCAAACAATCACTTGCTTTTCCCTTTAATCTTATACACGTTGAATTATGATTTTTCTATAATAATATTAGAGTCCTACTAGCAAGACACAAGAGGTATCTTAGATAAAAGAAAGGAATAAGAAGAAAAAGAAGGGGATGCTTTGAAACTTTGACTCTTAACCAAGGAACATCTAAAAGAGAGAATTCTTTTAAAAAGCCCTTTGATCTTTTATTTATTCGGTTTTGAGAAATACATGGAATACCCCACTTTGACTTTTTAAAGAATAGCATAAAAATAAGATTGGATTATGATGGAGACATTGATGTCATGATCAAAACTTTATTGAATGCATGTGGGAATTAATTCTTTTAAGTGAGTGGTTGAGAGGAGTTGTTGATTATGCAGAGGAAGTTGTGTACCTTTGAAAGGGAATGTGGAGTTATTGACAAATTCTTTGGTTTGGATTGGTTGGCTATGAATGCCTTCTGCCTATTGGGTGAGTGCTTTGTTGGTGAGGGGAGTAGCTTTTTGAGTTAGGACAAGTAGCATTTTGGATGAGGTGAGTGACCTTAGTGAGTTCCTCGGTTCTTGGCAAGAGCACTATGATGTCTTTTGTATGGGGGAATGCTTCCTTACATATAGGGTTTGTTTAAAAAGGTGATTGTAAAGCTGGGGTGGAGAAAACAACTTTTTAGAAGGTTATGTTGAGAATTATGAATGTCTTCTCTTAGTTCTAGGCATGTGCATTTGTATCTTTGGATTTCTTTGATTGTATGTTTAATCCATCAATTCTATTATTTTTTTTAGAGTATCTTGTAAAAAATATAAAAAGACGTAAGTTAGCTATTTTTTACATTGACTAAATGTCAGGCAAAAATGATAGATTGCAATAACTATTCGATCTTTCTATCGACTATCATGTTGTATTTATTATTTTAATAATAGCTTTGATTTGACTATTTTGCACAAAAATAGTATTGTTGATCAATAAATATGTGAGAGACTATATTTTTTTGGAGCTTGATTTTTCTTTTAACTTTTTCTCCATCACAATATTCGAGTAAATCTTTCTTGACTTCGAATGAATGAGTTGCTTATAATTAAATCATTTAAAGTTCTTAAAAATGGACTGCTCTGAAACATTCTCTGGAGACAGTGGAAGAGTTAGTAAATGAGTAAGAATGAAAATTGTGTCATCTTTTTTATTAAGAGAAGAAATAAATTGATGAAGAGAATTAAAGATTAGGACTTGGATAGTGGATAGATAGTTCTCAAGCAAGTGATGACATACCCTTATTCACTAGTTAATCTTATGATTGTTATAAATGTCAAGTTGAAAGCTCAATCTATAACTACAACCTTGCACCCCTATCTCATGTTTTGTGTTTTGAGAAATTCTTGACCTTTCTAGCTTTACATTTATGAAAAGTTTCTACTTTATAGAAGAATTCTATGGCTACTTGGGACATTCAAAGGCTGGGGTCACAAAATCACAAGTGGTTGCTAAATGTAAGAATAAACAACCCCTCGAACAGAAAAGGGTTAGCCCACAGACTTACTGATGGTGGTGAATGGAATTTCAGTGACTTTAAAGGTTACTAAAGACTTTGAATCTTTAGTTTAACATCTAAATATGAGATCTGTTAGTTTTTTTTTCTTTTTTTTTGTGAAATTCTAAATTGTTTAGTATGATATAGTGATTGAAATTTCTAAACTAATCTAGATTATGCTAGTTTTGGCTGATATTGAAGATATATTTAGGGAAGTGGTTTAAATTTGGTAAATTGATAAAAATTCTTATACGTAGTTGTCTTAGGATGTGGAGTTATGATCTGAAGTATATGGTTAAATTTGAAGAAGTTTATGCGGGTGTCAATGGATAAATAATAAGACTAGGTTCTAGTCTTGTTTAGCTTGACCTAGGGCTTCTAACTGGATGTTTAGAATGGTTTTGAGGGTTGGTTTGAGTAAGGGATGGTATCTTAAGATTCTAATGGTGTTAGAAGATGTGAATAAGGTGGTTATTAGGATAAGATAATAGCATAACAAAATTAAAAATAGAGAAAAAATAATTACCTAATCTCACCAAATAAAATGCACACACTTAAAGGCACCATAAACCAAACAAAAAGAGAGAAAATTTCATTCAAATATTTCATTCAACTGCTGGTACAATTCATTGCATATCAACCCTATTTATAGGTATTATAATGATGTCAAAAAAATTTTTAAAAAAGGAATTTTTGAAAAGAAATGTAAGTGGTCATTAATGAAGGAATGTGTCAACCACATTCCTAAATTATTTATTTATTTATTTGTTTAAGAAAACCCATATAGGTTTCCAAAATTAAAAATTCAAAGTTTGTAAAAACTAAAATTAAAATTAAATTATAAAATACAAATTTAAACTTTTTTTTATTAAGCTCTTGTGATGGGCCTTGAATCATGACCACTTTCTCGGGACCTTATAATTGAACTTTTTGTTTCATTTGCTTTAAAATTGAATTATTATTTGGCCTTGCTTTTGGCTCTTCTACTATTGATCATATCTCAGCACACCACTAATTTTTCTTCCATACAAAATATAATATCTATTTATACAAATAATCTTACACTATTTTGCATCACTTGAATTTTTATCATTCTTCACAAGTGTTTTATGCACCTAAGCATAAGTGTCAGAGTAGTGATTATTGTAAATTGGGCATTTGTTTTTCATTCTTAGGTAAAGGGTTAGAGGTCTTGACTTGTCGAGGTTCCTCTTGACAATTTTCTAATTATAGTGTTTCCTCTTCTTTATTGCTTTATGTATGCACTAGGGGGCGATTAAGTAGAAAACAACATGTGTGAGTTTGTCCTTACCATTGAGGATGAGTGCACATGCCTTAGATGAACGTCTATAAAGCCCTCACACATAAGCATAATTCTGTAAATTGTGAATAGTTGTACAAACTCTTCTGATGTATTATGGATTTTTTTATGTGTAAGAAGTGAATGTGGAGTCACATTGGTGTGATTTTATTTTAATGATTTGTTATAGCTTTGTGTAATGTAATTACCTTTATATCAAGTTCATCTTATTTACTTTTGTAATATTTTAATTATTGTATTTTATTATTTGTCTCTCTTTTTTTGACTCATCAATTTTAATATTCAAAATGCTCTGATTATCTTGATAGAAAATATATTTTATTTTGAGTGATTTTTTTTTGCTTATTATGATAAATGTGTTGTTTGCCTAAAAAATCTCAATTTTCTCCATAAATAGCCTTTTGATCTTCTCAAAAAAAAAAAAAAACTTTATGACTTTTATTAAATCATCAAAAATCTCTCTTTTCATACATTTGCTCTCTCTCATTACTTTTATGGTTATTTTATTAGAAAAGTGACAAAGGCCTATATAAAAGTAGAGTATACCAAAGGCTCTAAAATTACATTGTTGCTTGTTAAAATGGTGCATTTAGGTTGCTTTTTCAAGAATGCAATTTTTTTTTAAGTGAGCTTTGAAGAAGTTTGAATTTTTAAATATTTTTTATGATAACGGATTGTGTTTCTTTTTGGATTAGTTCAAATTGGGCTTGTGTATTTTCTCATGTAGGAAAATTATTAATATCTTGAACTTTGAAGAACTTATTTCATCTTCTAAATATGGTAAGAGAAGACACCATGTAGCGTACTTCTTTTATTATCTTTTTTCTGTGAAGTATGTTAGAGATGAGTGTGTTTATTTTTTCTTCAACCATTCACAGAGTTTGCCCTGTGAGTTCCTTTACTACTTTGGAGATCTTCAAGTCAGTTTATTTATACCCCTCAAATTATCAAAATGTGTCCTTTAGATAGTATGCCTTCACTTGCATCAGATCTCCTCTTTCTATTAGTGGTTTTCCTCTTATTGAAAATTTATATATGATGTGATAAGTGAAGACTATAACTTTAAAGGTATTTGTAAATAGTTATCTAATAAGCACATTGTAAGTTGTTAGTGCATCAACTATGATAACATTGTCTATTGTGATGTAGTATCTCTTTTTTTTCCATGCAATGGCCAAAGTAATCAAGCCCCTGTGTCTCCCAATTTTCCTAAATAGATGATCAACAATCGGGGTTGAATGATGAGTATCTAGATTCATATATTTAAAGAATATTTGAAGAATATGTTGTTCAGAACCATATATTGCTTTCAATGCTTTCTATTTGATAGTTGATGATTAGGTTTGTGACAACTATTTATTATTGAATAAATTTTATTTTGTTAGCTTGTTTTCTATAAGGAAAATGATAGGCTCTACTTTGATGTGATAGGCTTTTGACATGGTCACAATCAGAGTCATTTGAGACTTTCGTGTTAAGATGCTTCCAAACTTGCTTACTGAAGAATGGCCAGTACATTGCCAACGATGTAGATCTTTTGAGCTAGAACTTGATTGTTCCTTCGACCATCCATGGCTTCCTTTTTTTTCTTGTCGGGCTAAGCAAAATAAACTTTTCAGTTTTTCCTTAAGATTTATAACATAATATTATTTTTTATATCATGCAAATTATCCTTAAGGGAAGCACAATACTTATAGGTATCTCTTGGGTAGTTTCTCGCTTTTTATAGGTTTTGGGTGTTCGAAGAAATTTCTTATTCTAAATGGCCTTTACAGCTCGTTTGTAAACAATTGCAACAAAATAACTATTGAATAATGGTAGGTATAGGGTTTCTTTGTGATGTAGGCAAGTAGGAAATGATGTTGGTTACATATCTTCCTAGGGGATGGCTCCTCTATATTCTTTTCTCTTTTGATACCTTTGATGTTCTTTATCATGGCCGAAGACCCACGGGAGGGTCCATCCTGGCGAGGATTTTCTAAGTGATTGAAGAAATAGTTTTAGTTTCATTTAAATATTCTTCATTTTTGTGTGACTAATGACGAATTTGAGCAGCTTCATAAATATTTTTGGATGTTGAAGGTTGAGGGTTTTCCTAAAGGTTCATTTCCTAGACTTTGGGCTATATCAAGTTGTGCAATTGCTGACTCAGGGATTTAACATAGTAATTATCTCTAAAACCTCATAATAAAGTTTCTTCGCAACTCGCCTAGCTCTTATCTCACTTTTGGAAGAGGGAGTGAGTTATCTAGTGGTCTTTATGCATTGAAAAAATAAGTGAAGATTATCCTCTTAAACTTAACAAAAGAAGTGGTTATCCTTGATAGAAAGTGTGAGAAGGATTTGAGGGGTAACTTCGTAGAAGTGATAAAAAATAAGGCACTTCAACATGTCATTGATGTTGAACGGCAAAATAGTTGAGTCCAACTAACTTGAATGGTAAATGGGAGAGTGAAATACTTGAATTTGTTAACAAACCTACTACAATTATCTAAAGTTATACCTACATAATTTTTAACTACGATATGTGAATTGGTTTTTCGAAGTGCTAAGGTTACTTTTCCTTGCAGTGATAATAATATAGTGTGCATGTAGAATAAAATGTGAAATCAGATAAATTTTGTGACAAATAGAACCATAAATCCTCTTTACCCACTTCCGAGAGTATAAAGAGGCTTGGTTAAAGTGACTTTAATCCTTAAGTCTCACTTTGAACCCAATGAAGCTTATCTCCCTATTTATTTGCATCACCCTACAGTGTAATTTGATTCATACCCTATAGTTCAACTTAATTTTTATAGTTGTTCATTGTAGCTCTTCTGAGTCCTTACGGGTTCACAATTCATTTTAACAAATCAATTTGCCAGATTAAAATGTAAACTAAGTGTAGAAAGAAATCATCATGATTATAGAATAAAAATTATTTCAGCATGCTATCCACATTCCTACACATCTGCTATATCACTACAAGGAAATGTAAGGAAATTTACTCAGAAAGCATGGATAAAACAACATCAGAATGCAATGAAACAAATAGATTCAACATACAAATGTGTTTTAGAAAACTACAATTTCAAATCACAAATATACTTATCTCTGTCCCTTCATTTGCTTTGAGAATGCTCCACTCAAGCCCTTACTCTTCTCCTGCAACTCTTTACACAACAACACTTACAAAAGGACATAACTCACACCCCTAGAATTTCTGGGAACAAGCCTAGGACACTTACAAGCACAGTAGGAAAATCCCTCCAAAACTCTTTAACACACCCTAGAAATCACCATAAACACATCCTTTCTTACTCCTCTTCCTCTCCTTCACGACCACTTCATTTCCATCTTCAAATCCTCTCCAAAATGCTCTTTAAACTACCTTGAAACCATTATGAAATTTCTCTAAACTGTCTCAAAACCGTCCAAAAATTCAACACCGACGCCTAGGCGATACACTATGGGCCACAATGATCTGGCGCCATGACCAGCTTTCAGGATTGGGGCCTTGGCTCCCAGTGGTTGGCACCTTGGCACCATTCTCTCGGGTTTCAGGCTTGGCTGGCGCCTAGGCGCTTAGTACTTGGCGTCATGGCCCTAGCCTCACAAGCTGCTTTTTTCTCCAATTTTTTTCATTTTTGCTTCATGTTTTTTTCACTTTGCTCTACTCCTAATCCTTGTTACACCTGCAAGAAAAAATTTAAAAATATATTTCTTTAAAGTGCAGTTTTATTCAAAAAAATGAGCAAAACATAAAGAAATTCATGCAATCTTTTCACACATGAGAGATGTATTATTAATTTCTTATGGGTTTTTGCATGGATGATCTCCCTCTAAAATGTATTTGTCAATTATGATTCATGTCTCTCAGTGCACCTGTGGTGGGGTTACATTCCTTGTTGTTGTTATAAATTTATGTATGAAAAGCTGTATTTCAATTTTAAAAAGCAAATAAATAGTGGTAGTACATGATGTGGTCGATAGGGCTATCAAAAAAGCTCGTTGTTCGCGAACGGTTTCTGTTTGACTTGCCAGGGAGATTGAGTTTGATTCGTTCGATAAGCAAATGTGATGAACACAAACATTTTTTTCTTTCGGTTTATAAACAAACCAAACACAAACAGTCATTTGTTCGATCGTGTTTGAATTGTTATTGCTCGAAATATAAAATAATTATATATCTATATATAATTTATCATATTTTAAAAATAATTATATACTCGAAACTATAATTTGGTCTTCAGGTTTGTCTCTTAGCTTATATTAAATCCTATAATTTCATATTTATCTCCAAGTTCGCCTCTTAGCTTAAATTATCTTATTTTCTTTTCTCTTAGCTTAAATTATCTTATTTTCTTTTAGATTTTTTAAATTTCTTTCAGTGAAACCTAGTTTTGTTTTTGAAGTTTTTGGGAGTGAAATCTCACATATTGCCTCAAATATAATTTTTGTATGGATAAGATCTGATCTTATGTTTTGTTGTAAGTTGTGTTTCGGCTATGTTTTTGTGTTGTGATTCATACATGTTTAAGCATTTAAAATATTTCGAACAATTCGAATAATACAAACAAATTTGTAAGATTTTGAACAATTCAAACAATTCGATCAATTCCAACATTTCGAACATTTCAAACATATTTCAAACAAACTGAATGAAACACGAACAATCACGAATAATTTCGAACACGAGCCTATTTCAAACACACTTAATTTTAAACAAACCGAACACGAACACTAGTTTTGTTCTTTCGTGTTCGATTCATTCACCCCCCTAGTGGTTCGAAGAGATTTGAGTGTTGTGCATATAAATATTCGGTGTTAGATATATAAATACATACGAATTATGTGGTATGTATATAAATGTCCCTAACCTAACACAACAACAAAAAATCACAAGTTACAATCATTTCATTAGTCAATGGTGGGTGCTGAGCGCATAGATTCCATTTGGTCTCTTTGACCGTTAGATATTTAAATATTGTTGTTATAACAATTTCATGCATAGGACCCAATTATTTGTACATAAATATTATTTTAATTGTATAAACACTAGAATAAATAACATACTCATGGATTATAATCAATGATTATAAATAAATTAAAGTTTTTGAAAATTCATGATTTTTTTTTAATTTGCTTTAATAATTTCTTACCTATTTGCATCAAAACTGTCAGTATGAATCTCAAAGCAATCAAACGGCTAGGGAACGATGGCAAATTGTATATTAAAATTGACCAGAAGTTTTATTTACAGGTAACGTGAATCTCTTAAATTTCTTATGAAAATATATTATCGCTTAAAAATGGAGATTTTTGTAAATATTAAATAATTCTTATGTGTTTGTGTAGTTTAATCTGAATTTGTCTGTGAATCACGCCCAAAGAATAAAGCGTGAGAGTGCCGCGCGCGAGAGAGAGAGAGAGAGAGAGAGAGAGAGAGAGAGAGAGAGAGCACGGTAAATGAAGATTAATATGGGTAATTACGGTATTCCTGGACCTCTATGACATGTTTTATTCATAAAATGATCCCCGATTGATAGAGTAGAGGATCAATATCTTAAGTTGCATGTTTGCTCATGCTTTAATGGCGTGTTATAAAGCTATTTCTGATATTTTACATGTATGAGCATGTCGTCCAGGCCAATGAGTCATCCAGACTACATACCGTTTGGGTTGCAGGTCGTCCATGTTACGGGTCGTCCCGACTGTGGGTTGTTCAGGCCACAGGCCATCCAGACTGTTGGTCATCTAGGCTACGGGTCTTCCAGGCTATCGATCGAACCGACAATGACCATATAAAATCAGCTCTTCAATTGATTCTAGGTCACTCGAATAAAAGGTCAACAATTGCTCCAAATTTCGGTAGGGACCATTCTCCTTAATGAATGATGTCTGTCAAATTACAATGATTCGCTCTCTGCCCAACAGAATAAATATTTACAAAGGATAAAGAATCTATTCATGGCTCCCCCAAGAAAGCCGATCAAATACATGTCTACCGACCGAATAAATCTCACCTGACCGAATAACGTCAGCTGGTTAAGCTGAGCAGTTACAAATATTAAGTGGCGCCAACACAGTTACCAAGGTAGTTGACTGATAAATGATTAATAACGTTCTTATTTTATTAAGGATAAGCAAGTAAAGTACTAGACACCCCCTATGATATAGTAACAGGGAATCATTCTTTCAATAAATAATGTTGAATATATTCAAAGAGAATTAATATTATTCGAATTGTGACCATAAATTATTATTTAGATAAATATTAAAAAAAATTAATATAAATCAATGGTTTGCACATGAAGTCATGTAACCAAAATTATGATTGGTGGCAAGTTGATGCCTTCAAACGCACATTTTTTATGCAACTTGAAACGAGAATCAAATTCTTAGAAGCAAAGCACCGGAATTAAATACTCTTATTATTCTTTTCTCATTCAAATGATAAATGTGAAAATAAATAGGAATATTCACATACGCACCACTCAATTCTTATCTAATTACATTTCTAACCCTAAAAACTTCAAATTTTACAAACTGTTCCGCTCCCTAGGCCCCTTTTTCCCGAGCTTGAACCTCCCCCAATCCACATCGGGCAATTATTCTGTGCGGACAGCGCATGTAATTTGTGTACGCTATCCAATAAGTTTTAAAAATAAAAAAAAATAAATAAAAGTGGGGCCCACTTACATGCGGGGGTATTTTCATACAGACCACCAGAAACATTGATATTTACAAAATTAAGCATCGGGATGACTTTTTCAAACCATGGAACCCATATACATACGCGTGCTAGCTACGATTAAGTCATTGAGAATTTGATAACAATTAATTTGTAAATAACAATGTTTTGGGTGGTCTGTATGTAAAATAACCCCCTTTTTAAGCGCACTTAAGTTAGTAGTTACGGAATGACCCGAACACGTGAAGCTCGGGCGGGAAGCAGATCGCTGACCACAGAGTCACAGGAGCATTCACACATTAGTGTTACTCGCAACCATAAAAAGAGGGTCCCTTCCCCATCGATCTCTCCCCTTTTATACTTGTTAGAGGAGAAAACTAGAAACTGATCTTAGTTTTGCATCTCACGCTGCATCTTCAACCTTCTCCCGACATTTTTTAGAAAAGTAGTGCCGAGGTCGTGGCATGTTATCTACTAATGTCAGAAACTGTTGATATGGCAACTGTCTCTAGTACTTGGGTGATG
>NEWO01000162.1:635082-657181 GCA_003013225.1 Phalaenopsis aphrodite | reverse complement strand
AACCAAACCTGAATTGACACGTGTCAATCAAAGAACACGGTATCATGCAACTCAGGTTCCGCGAATCTAATCAGTGGCCGTCCATCTGTTGTCCCTATCAACCCTCGCGGGACTTTTCGACGAGCAATTTCATTCTGCACCGCTAGTCGAGAAAAAGCCGCGAAAGTTTCTTCTACAACGCGCACGCTGACTCTCTCCCTCTCTCCGTCTCTGTAAAAAGTGGCGGGTGAAATTTGATTGATCGATTCTTCTTCTTCTTCTTTCTGTGAACTCATCGTTCCAATTTGATCGGTTGACTTGATTTTAAGCGGTTTCTTCCGTCACCCAGATCCTAATCCTTGCAAGAATCTGCAATCGGAGTAAGCCAGCCCTCGCTTCATTTCCTTTATTTACCTCGCGAATGCCGGTCTTTTCATTCCTGTTCCTAATGTCTTGCGATTTTCAAGCATTATTCATAGATCGCGATGTCTTACGATTATCTTTTATCTTTAATCTTTTCCCTTTTCAATTTTATTTTTACTGTTCTTGATGCTAATTTCGATACCGCTTTTGATCGGCATTTGAAATTTTGGGTTTCTGTGTTGGTGAGATCGCTGTTACAAATTGAAAATAAAGAAAAACTTGGGGTTCTGTTTAATTCATTTTATTTTCCGTATGATATTTACAGTTCATCTTGAGGTGAAGCTTTCCCTTTGTCCGGTCCCGTTTCAGCGAATTTTAATTATTTTGTTACATATATATATAGGGAATGAGATTTTTTGGCGCCATTAAAGCAAACACAAGTATTATTTTCTGTTCATGATTTCTGGCTCTCCTTAGTTATGCTCTTACTGTGCGGTGATAGCAATTGTGATCGGACAATATATTCCTTTTTGTATTTGTTTCTATTTTTTGTTAGTGATTTATTTCTTATTCATGAAGCAGGTTGATTGGTAAAAGGCGGCTTTTTATGGTGAGTTATCCTTATGGAAAATTGCAGTGGATTTAATAAATTTATCTTTTTTATAATAGGAACAAAAATTGAGATAAGTTTGAAAAGCCTTTAAAATTTATGGGAGCAATGTAAAAGTTTAATTTTTATTTTTGTATGGCTCTGTAGAACATAATTTAAAAAAAAAAATTGTAATTGAATATTGTAGAGAATAAAAGATAGAAGATTTATATGATTATGGATCTATTTTATATAAAGGAAAATTAAAATTTAGAGGTTATGATTTTAAATTTATGGTACACTTAAGAGGGTGTTTGGCTGCACTTAGTATTTACGTTTAATAGGATTTAGTAAATCCGGTAAATCCATAATTAGTAAATTTATGCACTGTTAAATCTAGAATATTGTTTGGTTTACTTGAGGCTAAAATTAGTTAAAATTGTTAGATGTGTTTGGCATTTTATTTCAGGTTCTTATAGCCTTGGCTTTCTTCCGAAGCTAAATTAGTTAAATTCACCAATTAGTTGGATTTAACAAATCTAGATTTGCGTCCAAAAAAAAAAAAGGCTGGATTTATGTTAGATTCAGCCTAAATCCTGTTAAAATTATGCTAACAAACACCCCCTTAATGTGATTTAAGGATTTTTATACCATTTTGTGTGAGATATTTCACTCAACTTTTGTCCTTGAAAAAATTGTTATATTTAGTAATGTTTATCTGAGATTTTGTTTACTTTTTCAACTTTTCAGGGGGAAGAAGTTCCTGAATTTCTTCTTTCTAAAACTGAAAAATCTCCACCTATGGTTCATGATTCAGAATCAAAGGTGTATGAGACCTTCACAACCATTGGTGATAAAATGGTAAGCATCTTCATTATGTAATGTATGTTCTTTAATCATGTAATGATTTTGCAAAATGTAAGCCTTTTTTGAGCTGATATAATGCTATATTTTCAGTATTCAATTGGTGGATCTGAAGCCATTTCTAATTTTTCAATTAATGTCAAGGTTTTTGATAAGCCAACAGGCACATGGTGTGTAATATTTTATTTTATTTTTTTTAATTTTTTTTTTTTACAAATTAATATTAGTTATTGAAATTTACATTGATTATCAGGTTGGAGCCTGTTGTGTTTGGCACAAAACCGGTTGCAAGGAATGGGCATTCATCTTTTCTTATAGATAATGAGCGGGCATTAATACTTGTGAAGGAATCTTCCCATGATAATAGCATCTGGTTCCTTGAGGTTTTTTCTCTTCACTTTTTTAAACATAATTTATATATTTTGCAAATTTTATTTTAATGGAATATTTTTCTTAAACTAAAAAGGCTGTCAAATCTTGAATATGCTTCACAGACTTATACTGAAGATGCCTGATTTTGTTTACTTGTGGGTTTACATGGTGACAAATATCAACTGGATCTGATTTTGTTTTGATATAGGTTTATCACACCGAAGTGTTATAATTGTAAATATGAAAATTTTTATGTTAGATATGTAAATATAACAGAATTGTGTGATTTATATGTAAAATTTGCTATTTTTGTAAGTAGCAACGTCTCAAGTGCTTTGTATGTAATTGCCCTATTTTTATGTTTGCTTTTATTTTAATCAGGCTTTTGAGCTTCATCTAAAAAAAGAAAAATCATGGGTGTGCTGATATCTAATAGTGTCAAAATGATCCATTCTGGCTATTTTATTCTCAGAGTATAAAAGTGCAAAATTAGTCTTTAAATTTTTAGTAGGGGTTGAAATAGTTCTCCCTTTAAAATGTCTTAGAACTATTTCAACCCATGTTAAAAGATTTTGGGAAGTTGAATGATACTTCTATAGACTCTGGGACTAAAATGAGCCACTTTGCCACTGTTCTCTGATGATATATGATTCATGAATTATAGATTGTTTTTCAGAAAGAAAATATATTTATGTTGTGATTAATATATTCCCAAGCTTCTATTCACTTATGATTTCTCTGCATTGTTTGTAGGTAGACACTCCTTTTGTTAAACAGAAAAGAAAGCAGCTTGGTGCTGAGGTAGTGGCATGGAGTAAGGGCTTATTAGGCCATGGATCAAAGCCTATTGTGATCAGCGGCCCCTCTGGAGTTGGCAAAGGCACTTTAATAGCAAAGCTAATGAAAGAATTTCCCTCAACTTTCGGGTTCTCCGTAAGCCACACCACTAGAGCTCCGAGGGAACATGAGTTGAATGGTGTTCATTACCATTTCACCGAGCGGAGCAAGATGGAGAAAGACATACAGGATGGGAAGTTCCTTGAATCCGCATTGGTTCATGGAAACCTTTATGGAACGAGCATAGAGGCAGTTGAAGCCGTTTCTGATGTTGGGAAGGTCGTATCAATTGTGAACCAAGCAAAGTGTCAAATTGATCATCCGACTCTTTGTTGTGGGTCATTTTAGTCCCATAGTATATGAACATGTCAATTTAGGCTCCAGTCTCTTTTAATAGAGGCCAAGATAATATTAAAAGAGTATAAGGACTAATTTGACACTTTTATAGACTGGGACTAAAATGACACTAGGTAATTAGTTAGGGGACCATGTTGGCACTTTAATCATTATGAATACTATAAAGAAATCTAAATGGAGTCCATTGTTTCAGCATTTGGTATAATTTATTTATTTATTTTGCAGAGATGCATTCTTGATATTGATGTTCAAGGTGCAAGGTCCGTGAGAGCTAGCCCACTTGAAGCAACATTTATCTTCGTTCGCCCTCCATCATTCGAAGAGCTCGAGAAACGGCTTCGTGCACGGTAATCACGAAAATTTTGATACCACTTTGTATGTTCGATTACACAAACAACTTAGTGCCAACAGTTTTTTAATCGTTATCACACAATATTAGATTTAGCCTTTTCTAATCTGTTTATTCTGCCATCTACAGTGGCACAGAGGCAGAAGAACAGATCCAAAAAAGATTAAGAAACGCCCGAGCCGAGCTCGAGCAAGCGGAGTCCCACGGCCTGTTTGATCACCTATTGATAAATGACGAGCTCGAATCGTGCTATCAAAACCTGAAGGTGCTCGTTATAATTTCACAAAGTAGAGAAATTGCTTTATAAACCTGCTCTAATGTAATAATTCTTATCCAATCTCTATTTGGTGCAGAAACTACTTGCTTTGGATGAAACAGACAGAGAACCATCCCAACCTTGTATGTTTTAAGAACTTACTTCCAATGTTTTTGTGGGCATTTGCATACATACCCACACAATTCCTATTTATTTACATATCTAACTCCAAAACTTTGCTTTTTTATATCTCTACCACCCAAATCTTTCATATCACATCAAAAAGACTGCTATTTTAACTTTTGAAAAGTGAAATAAACATTTTTCATGCATAACCAATGTGTCATATATGTATATATATAGGGGATGAATGTTATGTATTTAAATCTTTTATATATATATATATAATTTTCATTGAGAAAACATGAAATTATTGTGAAATGACACAGCTATGAAGAGTTTCATGGTTCCATTCTCCCACTCAATATCCAAAGCAGACAAGAAGGTTATAATTCACTGTGGAATAAATGGAATGAGTGCTTCTTCTTCTTCAACCAAGTAAGCCTGCCTTTTCAAAATTAAAATGGAATGAGTGCTTCTTCTTCTTCAACCAAGTAAGCCTGCCTTTTCAAAATTAATTATTTTTATTTATATATTTTCATTTTTTGCATTTTTTTTTCTTAAAAGTTAAATGTTGCTTTTTTTAATTTCTTAGGTTCATTCTTGATTTGGCCTTGCTTAAAGGAGGAGCACCTGGCAGGACCAGAGGCCTGAATTTGTATACCACAAATTTATGATAAACTCCTTCATTATTTTTTTATTTTCTTTAAACTCTTCTTTGAGCATTTCTTGCTGGTTAATTTGTAATGGTTCTTTACATTTACACCCTCTTTCATCCATTTTTCAAATTCACTTAAATACCAAAATTCATGCTAAAACCCCAACTCAAATATATTAATTTTTATGAAATTTTTAATAGTTTTATTGCGGCATACGTAAATATATCATCTAGATGACTAATTTGTAAATATCAATGTTTTGGGTGATCTTTATGTAATTATCCCTTTTTTTTTTAGATTATTTAATTTTTGTAATATGTATAATTTAGGAATAATTAATATTTGTTATAATTTATTTCTAATCTCATCATATTATAATATTTATAATTTTCTTTTTATATGATTCAAGAGATGTAAAATTAAGTTTCAACAAAAAAGCTGGACCATCATTTAAAAGCTACTTTGACTGGAACGTGGCTGCATGTGACAAGGCCCAGAAATTAAGCACAAATCATGGTGGGCCGGCATATATGATTTTCTTTATTTTTAGAGTAATATTATATGAGCCCAAATTTATCAATCAATTACACCCAAAAAAAGTTGGTAAAAATGAGAGAAAAATAAGATATTTTGGTATATGTTTTCAAGAACATGTATGCCCCACTATTTATGAAGTGGTATGAGTATTATAAAATGAATGTTACACTCTGAATCTTATTTAATTAGCGACCCCTGGGGTCGTTCAATATATGACAGATCATTCTCTTGTCGGTTAGCCTTTATCTGAGTGGTCTTCGGATCGGTCAACCTCTTGTTTGGGTGGCTTCCGGGTCAGTTGATCTTTGGTCAGTCACTTGATCGTCATTTGACCTTTTGTTTGACTGTCTTCTGGGTTGGTTGACCCTTGGTCGGTCACTCAATCGATATTCGGCTTTGCTTTGACCATCCTCTTGGTTGGTTGAGCCTTGATTAGTCACTCGATCGATACGTGGCCTCTATATATTTTTATTTATTCTCACAAAACTCTAACAGGTGACACGTGCTACGCTTTGAGCCCTCTGATCCACTATAGCTTTGGTCAAGTGTATTTTGGTTGCATAGATAGAATGATAATTTAATTTATATGAAAAGAACTGTGCACTATAATTTATAATCATATGAATTTATTAATTTTTTTATTTTTTATATTTAAAATATTTATCATCATTTTTGTTGAATCTTGATTTGTCTGTGAATCATACCAAATGAATAGAGAGCATAAATAAGAAGAGATATAGAAATAAAAAGAGAAAGAGTGAACATTAATCTGTCGTAATTGTTCTTGTCTTATTCTTAAAATGATTCGCCTATTTATAGAGAAGATGGTGCAAAGTGAGGATATTACATTTTTGCCCATTCTTTAAAGGGGTCCATATTGAGGTGTTTCTCGTATTTTACACCTGTAAGCTTGTTCCTACTAGTGTGTTGACTCATCTGGTATTTAACATGCACAAGAATCTCGATTAGAGGAATCAATGACCTTAAGATCACCAGATCCTTAGGTCATTAAGTTATCATATCATAAAAAATAGCCTCTTATAATTAAGGGAATCAATGCAGGTCATTTGATTAAGTCGTTATGGGGGATATTCACCAAAGAATGAAAATGTCCTTCTATTAGAGGTTTTAAATAGACTACCTCTCTTCACATAAAAGGATAAGGAGTTTAATTCTATCATTGTTTTGAACGGAAAACCTATTGATAATTACAATCCCCCACAACCATCGACCATTGCCAACCCCTCCCATCTACCGTCATCGACCAATGTCGTTGCACCTTGCTCGTATTCGTTTATGAACCATATGGTGCAACGAAGTAACCTAAACACATTATGATAAAATACATTGAATTTTTGTGTAACAAAGTGTCCCAAATACGATGCAAAAAAGTACCCCGAACACGACATAATGTAACACCTCGAACATATAGCAATAAAGTACCAAAAACACAACGTAACGAAGTAGTTTAAGTATTGTGCAACGATGTATCCCAAACATGTCGTATTGAAGCTCCGGCGATAACTCCTGACGAAAATTGTTTACAACTATCATAATCAAAATACAAATTTCTTCGAACTTGAAGTTTTTTCTTTATGTTGTATATTGACAAGTGATGTCACAAGTGCAAAATAATAAACCTGATAGAAGGGATGCAGACATGAACTTATGTAACATCTACTATGACATATGTGGCTCAATGTCGTTGTAGCTTCCAAATAATCTTTAAGTGACGCTCTTGTAGTGATCCATTACGACTTATGTGACCAGCTTTTACTATAACTACCCATTATGCCCAGCATGGTTAACTAATGTCATTATATCCTTTCACTGAAGTCTATGTGGCTAGTTACTACTATTGCTACCCACCATGACTGATGTGGCTAACTGTTGTCATTACAACCTTACACTACAGCCTCTGTGTTCAATTGGTGATCTTACAACAAGTTAGTACGACCTATGTGGTTAGTTGTTACTATAAATACCCACAGCGTCCTTCATGACTGATTGTTGTTGTGGCCAACTAACGCTCTTGTAGTGATCCACTATAGCTTATATAACCAACCGACGCTCTTGCGGTGACCCACTATGGTCTATGTAGCCACTTGTTGTTGTAGCCACCCATTATAGCCTAGATGGCTAACTGTTGTCATTACAACTTTTCATTACACCCTCTGCGACTAACTAATGGTCTTACAACGACCTATAATCTATGTGGCCACTTACTACTGTGGCTATCCACTATGACTAACAATTGAATTGTCACTACATTCTTCCACAACATTTTTTTTGGCCAACTGATGTAGTTGAAACGACTGATTATACCTTATGTTGTTAGCTACTACTATAACTTCCAAATATGGCATATGTTGTCAATTGTTGACATTGCAACATTCTAATACGACCTATGTGGCCCACCAACGCTCTTACAATTATCAACTAAAATGACCTCTCAGACCCACCAATGCTATTTCAGCTGTCAACCCCTGCTTATGTGATCAATTACGACCTATCTAACTAACTATTATTGTAGCCTCCAACTACGACCTATGTGACTAATTACTAACTATGTGACCAACTACAACTTATCTAACCAGTTCGTACGACAACTTCCTAGTATAGCCTATGTGGTCAATTGAAGCTATTGCAACTACCAATTATGACCTATGTGGTCAGTTATTTTTGCAACTTCCCACTATGACTTATGTGGCCAACAAATGCTCTTGCAGCTACCAACTACAACATATATGACTAGTTACCTCTTCAACTCTCCACCATGGCATCTATGACTAACTGAAGCTCTTGCAGCTGTCAACTACAACCTATGTGGCCAATTACGACTGCAGTTTTCCACTACCACCTCTGTGATACAAACACTGTGATCAACATATGTTATTGTAGCTATCAACTATAGTCTATGCGATAAATTGTGACTATGTGGTCAACAATTACAACAACTTCAAACTATGACATCCGCGACAACTAACATTATTGCAGTCCTCCATTTATGACTTTATGGCCAACAGATGTTATTACAACAACCAACCACGACCTTGCAGCCCGCTTTTGCTATTATGGGCAAAAAATAAATTTATTTTAACCTAGTTACAACTATTTGTTCATTTGTAATTATTGACTTTGTAATTATATCTTCCTTTATTCAAGAGAAGAGTGAACATATATACCCAAAATTACTGAGTTGATTACTTTTATTCGGTTAGATCCCGTGATTTTTCCTCTTTAAGAGTTTTTTCACGTAAAAAATCATAATGTCTTCTCAGGCTACTTCTCTAATATTTATGAGTGTGCTAGATTTTCATGTAATACAAAGACATTAAATTATCACTTTAACGTCATGAATCTTCCGACACGCAATAATGCTGAAATTCGTTGTATATTGATTTAAAATAAAATAAAACATTTTTACAATATTCTTCTTTCTCAAAAAAAAAAAGATGAAAAAAGAAACTAAACTGATAATAACTCATTTATTTCTAATCTAAAATCTTCGGAATAGACCATGCATCATTAAAAATTACCTGTGAGATAAAACTAAAAAATAATCTCAAATAATTAAAGTGAGTGATAAAACTAACAATAATGATGAAGATTTGGTGTAATAAGTTTATTTTTCCATGTTTACAGGGACGTTAATTAATGTTTCCATTTCAAGTTAATTATACTTAGCATTAAATTAGTCAAATTGATCTTAAGTTTATTGACCCGTTTGACTCAATTTGAATTGTGTTAGGCAGTTAGACTATGATATGAGACCCAAGCCACCCTTATGTGTCTAATCATTCGATCCCGCACTACAAGACAGATGCACTCAGACGGGATCGAACTCGTGACCCCATTAGACTTACACAAAGCTGCACTACCAAAGAGTTGCAGCGAGCGACACACACACACACACACACATTATTTATCATACTACTTTTTTATTATTTATGTGTTATACCTCAAAAGTTACCACTCTCTCTATCGTCGTTTGGTTCTTACCGAAATGAGGTATCCGACGATTAAGAAGCATTGTTTAGCCTTGATCTTTGCAGTTCAAAAGCCCCAGTCCCGTCGAGAAATATAACTAACTAATCCTAATGCAAAGGTGGCAATAGCGGTTCCTGTTCACTTTGAGTAGTAAGGAAGCCAGTGAGGTGTTCGGGGAACATAAAATCCTGATCAGTGTCCGAAAAGCAATGTACTTCTCATCTTCGAGCCACTCGACTGAAAGGAGAGGAGATATGCCTTTTCTTGCAACAAGAAATCTATCGAAGAGTTGGGGCTGGACTAACCAAAAATCTAAGCTTATCGGAAGCTTGGTATAAAAAAAAAGGATAGAAAGAACTCTTTTCCCGAATTCACTCGGGAAGGGAGTCGCAGTGACAAGGCACGGGCGATTGTTTACCAATAACACAGGTATCCGTAAAGTCGTCGCGATTGCACAGCTCAATAGGGCTCCTAAAACGCCTAACCCGTCCTTCTCTCTTTGAAACAAGGGGCGCTCCCAAAAAGCAGGAGCGAAGGGGCTGGTAAGACGAGCGAGAGCCCCGGCATCGTGGTGAAAACCCTCTTTTCAGCTCAATTCTGACCTTCTCTCTTGACAGGGAACTTTGCTAGAGGCGCCAAGTTGAAGAAATTTTGGAAGCATCTTCATTCCTTTCTAAGTAGATAATAGATTTAATGAATCATTCCTTTCATTAAATTAAATAAATTTAATTAAATAAATTTTGGAAGCATCATCATTCCTTTCAATTTCTTTGCTTACATATATTTAATATGATATTAAAGATTGGATAATTTAAATGAAGAAAATTGTAAAATTTAGGCCTTATATGTAAGCAAAGAAGAATTGGGCATAAGAACAGAAAGGCCCATGAGTTATAGCATAGGCCCATGTAAACATTTTTAATATGACTCGACCATTAAAATATCCCGACCAGGTTCATTGAACCGGCGGCCTTGATAACCGTTGAGCAAACATAAAAGCACGCCCTGATATTCATACTCCGATTTATCAATTTATTTATTTATCCTAAATCATACCCACATAGTAACAAGGATGTAAGCGAGTCAACTCGGTGAGTGTGCTAAAGTGGCTCGTGAACTGAGTCTGATGAGCTAACAAGCCAAGCTCAAATTAGACTCGACTTGTTAGCTCTTAAATCGGCTCATCTTACAAAAATATTAATATAAAATATACTCAAAATAAATTAAATTTAAAGTTATTATTATTAAAGTATTAAAAATATTTTAAAAAATAATATTTTATATTTTATATTAAGTAATTTATTATTATTTTTTTAATCAGATCTGGTGCGGCGGCGCCGCACGACACACCGCCGCCGCACGACACACCGCACCAAAAGCGCGCTCAAACCACAAGCCCTCCTTTTTATCTTCCTTTCGAGGGTGGAAACATCATAGGAATCAAATTCCATTTCGCCATCTTGCAGCTGCAGCTCTTCACATCGCCGCTTATTTTCCGGCGAAGGGAGACCCTCACGAGGCCGGCGAAGATCACTATCTCCCTCTTCTACTTCTCCTCCATTTTCTCTCCGTTTGCTATCGCTTCTTCATTCGTCTCGCGCTTCGTTCGGGCTCTCGGAGATGGCGGCGGCGGCGGCGGTGAACGCAATCGTGGCTGAGAAGGAATTGAAGCTCCATGTAAATGTGTACCGCGGGTTGAGACCCTCAGCGGTGGTGAATCCCGCGGGATCGGTTCGTGCTCACCCTGTTTCTTCTTCCTCGAGCTCCCGTTGGATTGTGAGAGCTATTTCCACGGTGAGATTTCCCCCTTTCTATGTTTTTGAACGCTGGACTGTGATTCAGGGTTTATGGAGTCATGGAAGCTTTGGTTTGTGAAAGGTGTTGGTAATGGCATTTCGGTTTCTGGGGTTTGCTGGTTAGGTTGTTTCCTGAAATTTTGAAGGGTCGGGTGATAGAATTTTCTTCCCAGCTATATTGCGTCTTTGTTTGGAACTGATGGTGAAGTTTTTTGTGAATGTTTTAGTTGGGGATATGTGGCGTGAATTTCTCTTTGGTATAGTTGCTAATTTTTATATGTTGAGTTGGGTTGAAGCATAAGTTCGAAGTTATTAATTTGGAGGACATGATATCTAAGTTATTACTTTTGAATGAGTTACTAATGGAGATTTATTGTAATCGTTAGCATTATTGTTGGGATCATATAAATCCTTATATGATAATGTGTAAAAAATGATAAATTAACACTGAATTTTGACTTTGGGAATTATTTCAGAGATTGAATGTACTTAAAATGATGCAGATTTAGTTTTGAAATGGCTAACTCGTTGATATTGTTCGAATGATTTCAAAAGTGGGAATAGAACTGGCTCTTATCGGTTGGTCTTGTCTTGCTTCTGGAAGGGCAGTCAGGCGCTTGGTTCGAGCGGCGGTGGGCGTGGTTATCACTGCAGTCAGCTTTTATGGGGATGTCAGACTGATCCCTTGGAGAAACTTGTCATGAGCATTTCATTGGTGGAGTTGGATCATGACAAGGCATGAGTTTGTTTGAATGTTGTCATTTGACAAAAGTTGGAAACTTTTTGATGTTCCTGCAACCTCCCTAAGTCTTAGTTTCATGTTCTGTTTTGAAAAATGTTTATCTCGAGGAGATAAATATTTTGATTTTAAAATGACAACTTATATTGTGGTTTTTTTGATGATCCCAAATTTGACCAACAAACTTCATTAGAAAAAAAAATTATTAGAATTATTCATATCAATGCAATTAAGGGTGTAAACGAGCCGAGTTGAGCAAGCCTAGACTTTGTTTTTGTTCGACTCGTTTGAATTTTTTATTGTCCGTTCTCTGCTCGTGTTTGAAATGGCTCGTGAATAGGCTATTTGTGTTCGAGTCAATTCAAACTTGCATGTTGGAATTAAGCTTGTGGTCGACTCAAAATAATAATTTATTAAAGTTTAATAAACCAAATGTAAAAATAAATTACAAAATTGAATTTTTATTTTAAAATTCTACCACAGTCGCATGCCCATAGTAAAGCGTGAGGTTGCCTCCCAAAAAAGTGCTATTGATAATTTATAGAACATGAGTTAAGTTTTTTATTTATTTATTTTTTTCTAGACATTTGCAATGTGGGATTAAATGATGGATAGGGAGGGCCATGAGACCGGAGGAGGCGGGACATGGTGACGGTTTTTCAGTAGTTACATGCATAGGACACAAATCTTATGTATTTACATATTCAACACAATTTTTTTGTGATGGGAGGGAAGGAAGTGGGATCGCAGGTGGGCAGAGGCAGGCATAGGCGCACAGATCAATTTGTTTTTGCTTTCACATTCATACCACCTAATTCTTATGTATTTGCATATCTAACAAATAAAAAATATTTTTCATTTGCAATCCTAGCTAAAATTATCTAAAAATTAATGAAATTTAAATTTTTTAAATACAATATAATAATTTAATATATCTATTTTATACTGGTTTTTGTTGACTATTGGATCTATATTGTTGGTTCTGCATGATGGTATATACATTATGTCAATTTGAGATGATTTTAGCAAGATCCATCATTGATCCATCGTCATCTCTTGTTGGCTCGACTGACCCTATTGTGATTGAGTTGCTTCATGGTTGGGATCATTTTGTCAATTCTTGATGAGTCTATGGTAGAACTTGATTGATTTGTTGTTGATGAGAAAATCTCACATTTAAAATGATCCCCAATTCTTCTCTTTGGGGACATTTTAAACTTTTGCTTGCATTGTATCATTTGACTCTCCACTTAAAGTTTCCATCACCCATATCTTATAACATGTTAACCTCTAAAATGAGGACTACTTTGACCACCTTCATTTACCTCCACTACATTCATGTGTTTCCTCTTTTTCAGACTTTAAGTTGTGTTGTCTCTATCTTTAGAAGGGACAATGTTCAGTCTGTCCTTTATTATCTCAACAACCTTACTATGTCTCATCACCCATCTGATGCGGCAACATTTTGGGCTCCTAATGCGAGATCCCGCAAACAAAGCAGTGAACTGGCTGCTTCACTTGGGCTGAATTGGTCCAGGTTTTGTCCCTTTTGAGGAGTCGGCCGGTCATCTTGAGTTACTCCTAGTTATCTTGTTATTATATATTTGCTTTCGTAGGGGTCTAAGGTTAGTTTTTTGTTTGTTTTATGTTGAGACAGTCGTCAACATCTACAAGTCTTCTCTTCTAAGGTTGTATCCAAGGGCAACTGATGCCTCGATTGTATCTCTTTCCGAGGTAGTGATTATCTTCGACTTTCTCATCCTCTGCAACCTCCCTTCGCTGTTGTTTTCCTTCCTCCTCGGTGCAGACGCCCAAGACCTCCACAGTTGTTGCGTTTTCTGTAACCCCCCTCTTCCCATGGTCGTTGTCCCCTCTCCTCACTTTAGGAACCACCGAACAACCCTCCTTGCCATCCTTCTTCCCCCACCACCCCTCTAGCTAGTTGTTCTCCCTCCCCCAACCAATCACTCGACCGCCAAATACTCCCCTCCCTGCTGCTCCTGCTATCTTCGCGGATCAACAACTTTCCACCAGTAGAACCCACCCCTTTCTTCTGCAGCCCAGCCACCCCACCGCAACCACTTTTTCCCTCCTACAAAGCGCCATTACCTCATATCTTCCCAATCTGTTGCTCAACACCAAACTCTCATACATCCTACATAACCATCCGCCTTCTCCTTAGGGATATGCATCTAGTTGAGCTGTGTATGGTATTGTTATTTCCCTTTAAGTGTGTTGGTTGTAACTGCCTATTATCTTTTTCAGTAATAATATTTGTTGTCTATTATTATTTGGGTTAAATGGTATCACTATTACATTTAGATCATGCCATCTCTATCTTTAAAAGCAGAATTTTCTTAATTGGCTTCAATAACTTGTATGACCTTTTTTGCGTTCCTCACCTTCCACCTTCATATTATGTCATCTCTACTTTCAGAAGGAGGATCGTCTTGAATGCCCTCATTCGTCTCCATGACTTTATTGTGTTTTCTTGCCTTCTGGTCATGTCAACTTTTTTTTTGTAAGACCCTGATTGTTCATAATCACATCCACCAAGTTTTAATGCCACCTCTTTTGCCACCTTTAGATCATCTCATCTCTACCTCCAAAAGGAGGATTGTTCGAACTATTTTTAGTCACCTTTGCAACATTCTTTTGTTGTCTTATTCACAATCTTCAGGTTTTGCTATCTCTATCTTCAAATGCAGGACGATCTTAACTTTATATAATGACCTCCACAACCTTTTTGTGTTGTCTTGTCTACCACCTTAAGCTCGTCTCTTATTCATCTTTAGGAGGATCGTTTTAGCCATCCTTAAAAGACTACCCATGAACTTTTTGAGTCGTCTTATTTGTTGCCAGGTTGTATTACTTTTGTCTCTTTCCCAAGCTTTTGCCACCTTTGCCTCCAGGAGGATGACCATGCTGGCCATCCTTGATTGCCTTCTCAACTTCTTAGTGTTGCCGTGTCCATTGTCTTAAGATTGTATAACAGGTGCCTTTACAAGGGCTGTCCTGACCATTCTCAGAAGTAGGAGTGTCAATAATTGACCCGAGACAAACTCAATTTGAAAAAAAATAAATTTGGGTTGATTGGATTAACTTTCAGGTTAGGTTTGGCTTTAAATGATTGTCATATTTAATTTTTTTTTGCGTTGGGTTGACCCAATTTGAGATTGACTCGAATTTGACTCGACTTTGACTTGATTTTGACTTGAGATGCTTGTCGTCACTATGGTCATGTTCAGGCTAGTTGGGTTGAAGGCGGGTCAAGTTCGAATTCAAGTTTTTGACCTATTTAATAAATCGGTAGTGTTCAAGTCACACCTATTTGGGCTGGGTTAAGTTTGGTCAAACATGAATTTGAGTTGGGTTGAATTTGGTCAAACCCAAATCTGATATGTTGACCCAATTTGACATCCATATTCGGAAGCTTGTTAGACCTTCGTACACTATTTATTAGCTTCAGGTCATGTCAACTTTGCCGTCTTAGTCCTAGTTCTCGATCTTACTATGTTGATAACGTTGAGGATACTAGAAAAAAGCTTAACTTCATTTGCCTTTTATTGACGAATACTTGCATCATCAATTGTAATTCATAAATACTAATAATGTAGTTACCTATGGTTTTTCTCTTATTAGGTTTTACATAAAAAAAATTTATCATTTATGATTTTATTTAGGGCTACAAATAAAACCATATGCTCGACATGCTATTCATTGCTCGACTCATTTAGAGCTCATTCATGATTATTTGCTTAATTCATCAAATAAGTTTTATTTACAAACTGTTGATTAATAAATGAACAAATTAGTTTTACTTTATGTTCGATTTGTTAATGATCATGAATAATAGCATTCATACATTGTGAATAAGCTTATTAAGAAGCTCAATTAAGATTGATAATATGCTTATTTAAGAATCAATTATAAATATTTTGAGTATGTGATTATGTGGGCGAATTATACTTTTATATATTAAATTGTTTTGTTCATAAACACAAGCCACTTATTTATGCAATACTTATTTATTTAGTAGTTCATTTAATTAAAATCTCTTTTTTAAGATTAACATTTTGTGCATTAAAAAACTCAATATGGCTTGTTTAGATTACTAAAGGTTGCTCGATATTGCTCGTTTGCTTGATGAATAAGCCGACCTAAAACTAAACTCAATTAATCATAATTTTAAGCGAATCAAGCTCTGACACTACTATGAATGGTTGAATTGAGCTTGAGCTTGAGCTTGCTTCTAGCAAAAAGGCTTGAGCAATCGACTTCCCAGTTTGGTTCAGTTCATTTTTATCCCTAATTTATTGTCTTTGTTTGTTATTTGTGTGGACCATTGTTCACAGCTTAAAAGATAAGAATCTCTTTCTTTAATATTGTTTGCAGGATGTATTCTTTTCTTTATCGGCCAAGAATAATGGCGTTTGATGATTGCTCACATTGAAACCTTAACACCTATTTTGTTATTTTTCATCTTCATCAAATGTGGAACAATGAAACAAGACTTCAATCATTATGAAGACATAAAGATGAAACTACGTCCTCTTACTATTGGCTTCACGAAAATTTAGAAACAAGGGACACGATGAAGTTTAACTCCCTCTTTCCTTGTAATTTTGTGGCACTATCTCTCAAAAGGATTAAGAAAATGAATGATTTCACTCACAATAAAAACATGTTATGAAGGATTCAACTAGGGACAAAAGCGCGGCTAATTACACAATTCAAGACTTGTAAATTGAACATAATCAAATGGGAGGACTAGTGGCTGTCCCTTTCTCTTTTACAAGGATTTTTTTTGTATTTCTCTTCTTTATAAATATATAATTGCTTTGTGCTATACTGTAGACTTGATTATGTAATGAGAGTTGCCTGAAAAATATGTGAGAAGCATAGAACTTGATAGTTCTCTCCTACTAGAGCTTTTGGCAAGTATTCTAAAATTTTTCTGTGTAATCTTTCATATTATTCTTGTAAATGATATATTTATTATTCTTCAATTTCATGTGTAGTATATGTACATGGCAATCCCTTTTTCCATTTAACATTTGTTAGACTTAATTTCTTGACTATTCAAAACAAGTTGGAAGTGATAAAAATATGTCATCCATGATTTAGAATTGTACAATATAAGGCCGCCAGCTTCAACATTTTTTTTTTGAAAAAAATTGCAATTAGACTTACAACTCATCAGGTACTATATGAGGCTTACACTTTACATTAAATGAGAACCATCTCAAGGTGCACTCTATCTCACTTTTGATAAGTTTGTATAATTTTATCTAGGAATTTTCTTAAACTGAATACAAGTAAATAATGCTAATAAATATTCCTTAGTTACTCTTATGATACACAGCTGAAAATATAATTGAAGTTGTTACTATCATTTTGGTTTTTGTTGTAAAATCTAATAAATATTCTTATTATTCTTTTTAATTAAATAAGAGGAAGATTATTCAGATTTAGGATAAGGAGTAAGAGAACATGGATACAATTGAGGATAAGGTAAGGGAGAAAGCATATCATTTTGTTGATAATTTTAATGAATGTTCATTTAGTGATAAGAATGATTGAAGCTTTTGAATTTAAAAATTATGATCTTAGTGGCATGTTATGTTTTTATTTTTATGGAGGACAATAGGAGTATATCAAAATTATTTTTAATTATTATGTTATTATGTCCTACTCTGATGTTTTTATTAGCATTTTTATTTTATGATTTATCTTACAAAAAACAGTCTCATCATGTATAAATAGTCATGCCTTTTGTATCATAGAAGTAAGCCTTAATTTGAATAAAATTACTTTATAATGTAAGCAACATCATCTAGGAATATGTCATACATTATTCAATGGAAGCAACTTCACAAGCTTTTTTTCTCTGGTTGATCGCTAGTGTTTCATGTCTTTGTGTTTGATCGATTGATAACACCTCTTACCAACAACTTACCATAGTCAGATGCAGCCTCCACAATAAAATTGAGTCCAATCAACACCTATCATTGCCTAGGAAGATGTGCAAGTGGTCAACTCTAACTTTATAAAAAAGGACACTAAAATGTGATTATGGTGTTTCAAACATGTATTGGGGTGTGTTTTTGTTCAGCAAGTGTATGAAATTGTTTTCTAGTTAATTATATAGATAAATATAACTACTATATCACGTATTATATATAATATTGCATGCACTATATATTTTATTAAAATATGTAGTTCAACTTAACTCACATTATATTTGAGGGACTTGGAACAAACTCAAAATCGATATGGATTTTGAAGTGAAGACTGAAAAGACTACTAAATTTCAAGTTGAATCAAATTTTGATCAAATTTTGATCGGCAAAATTTTTAAGGAATCTTAGCTCACTTTAGCACCAAATCTCCTGACTAGTTAAAGATTTGTCTATAGACTCTTTTAATTTTTCTTAAGGAAAATTCTTAATTTAATTAAAAAATCTATTTGAAAGTAATCTTTCTTCAACTTTTTATTTCCAGTTCGTCTCATTTAAAAACTTAGTTGTTGATATTGACTTTAAATTCCAGCATCTTGACTAAGTTTTTTTTTTTCTTTTTTTGTTTTGTTTTTTTTGCGTTTTTAGATACACATTAATAACAACTCTATGTTTCATAGTTAAGCTTTCTAGCAAGAATGTTAAAAAAAAGAATCCGTTTAAAGTCGTTTTTCATATTTAAATCAACTGCTTTCTAATTTAATTAAATAGTATATGTGTTAATTATTTAAATAATATATATGACTATACATTTAACTCTCTTCCCATTCTATTTCAATCTCCTTTTCCTTTACCGTTATAAATCTTTTTGTAGCCCAAGTTATTGTGGCATATATTTCCATTTAAGTCACCATCAGGAAATATTAGCTGTTCATCATATGTACATTGTAGTTCTTTCATCTCTTTTTGAAATGAGTTTGTTAAACATTCCTTAATCGGATTTAAAGAGCATAAGTACTAATACATTTGAAATCTCATCATTTGCAATTAACTTGGTTGCAGTCTTCTTATCATCAACACAAATCATCTCAATAATTTCATCTTTCAATTTTCAATCCATTACTGTTCTTATTCAATTTTATTTCTAATTTTTTTAACATATGATAGCCTGTAACTTCATTAATGTTTTTGGTTTTCTCCCTCGCTCTATGTAATTTCAATCTGAATATTGTTGTGCCTCCTACTTCTCAAGGCTATCCATTCTCTCAAAATTTTAAGGAACAAATCTAAACTTAGCCGAGGCTCAATGTCTTACTCAACCCTTTTTCACATTTTACCACATTTTGGTTAAGTTTTGTCATATCACTTCCCAATGATTTACTAGCCAACATTTGCCCTCTTACTACCATAAATTATACTTTAATTTTGCAATTTCCTTAGGACTAAATTGCTAAAATGATCTTAAGGCTATTTAGTTGTGCTATTTTAGTTCCAGATTTTTCTTTGATCTAATTTAGCTTTTGACTTACTATATTTAACCGTTATGGTCTCTTTTTCATCTTTTCTGAATTGACATAAGTTGATCTTGAGGATTAATGCCGAAGGTATTGCCAATTTTTGTATGCATTTTGTGGATAACTTTGGGGTAGTTCTGTCATCACCATTTCCTTGCTCCTCATCATTGTATAGGATCTTTGCTGTTTCATCATTGTTAGCTAATTTTAACAACACAAAAGAAGATTTCTGGTGCATTCTTTAGCTTGAAAGATCAAAATTACCCTTTTCCCATAACTTTCACTACTAGTTACTATCAATTTTAGACTAGTGATATGTCAGGAGAAAATAATTTTATTTTTATAAGTCGAGGGACTAAATTAAGAAGTTTGAGACTAAAATGAACACACATAGGTAGTTTAAGGAACTTTTCTGTTATTTATTCTTTTTATAATAAAAAAAAGTAAGATTATTAAGAATAAAAAATTCTCCTATTATGAAAGTTACTTCACATATATTATTTCACTTAGAAAAGATCTGAAAACTTATTTAATTATTTTCTGTCAAATTTAATTTTTGCATAACCGCAATATGCTTCTTACATTATTTCATGCATATTGCAGCCGGATACTGCTGTGGCTAAACGAAACAAGGTTGAATTGTTCAAAGAGCAGAGCAACTTTCTCAGATTCCCTCTAAACGAGGAGTTACAAACTAAGGCCCCCAATATAAATGAAGTCGCTACTCAATTAATTAAATTTCATGGAAGTTATCAACAGACCAACAGAGATGAACGTGGGACAAAATCATACCAATTCATGCTACGAACAAAGAACCCCTGCGGTAAAGTCCCAAACAAGCTCTACTTGATAATGGATGATCTCGCGGATAAATTCGGTATCGGCACTCTCCGTTTAACAACCAGACAAACTTTTCAGCTACATGGAATCCTAAAGAAGAATCTCAAAACTGTTATGAGCTCAATCATAAAGAATATGGGGTCTACTCTTGGTGCTTGCGGAGATCTGAATAGAAATGTTCTTGCCCCGGCAGCACCATATACAAAGAAAAATTATGTTTTTTCTCAGGAGACAGCTGAGAATATTGCTTCGCTTTTGGCTCCTCAATCTGGTGCATACTATGATGTCTGGGTGGATGGTGAGAAGGTGATGTCTGCAGAGCCTCCAGAAGTAGTTGCAGCTCGAAACGACAACTCCAATGGAACAAATTTCGTGAATTCTCCGGAGCCAATCTATGGTGCTCAATACTTGCCTCGAAAATTCAAGATAGCTGTAACTGTGCCTGCGGATAACTCGGTGGACATTCTAACCAATGATATTGGCATAGTTGTAGTTTCTGATAGTGATGGAGAGCCACAAGGCTTCAATATTTATGTAAGTGCTAAATGTTCTGTTTTTTCTGCTTCATTTCTTTGAGGCATTCACATGCATACCACCCAATTTTTATATCTTCGCATATGCAACGCCTAAACTTTATTTTTTACATTTATACAATCCTTGATATTACATTAAAAAATACCACCTTTTTAACTTTTAAAAAGTGAAACACACCTTTTCATACATGTGTATCTAAAAATTGATGTTTTGGTGTTAGATATGCAAATACATAGGAATTCAGTGGTATTTATGTAAATCTTACCATTTTTTTTGTCATTGTATATTTGTGAAATGTTTGCTGACGTCATGAAAGTGTAGGTTGGTGGTGGCATGGGAAGAACTCACAGGGTGGATACGACTTTCCCTCGTCTGGGAGAACCCCTGGGCTATGTACCAAAAGAAGATATATTATATGCTGTGAAGGCAATAGTTGTTACTCAGAGAGAAAATGGGAGAAGGGATGACAGAAAGTATAGCAGAATGAAGTATTTAATTAGTGAATGGGGAATTGAAAAATTCCGAGGTGTAGTCGAGCAGTATTATGGAAAAAAATTTGAATCATTCAGAGAATTACCTGAGTGGAAATTTAAGAGTTATCTGGGATGGCATGAGCAGGTATCTGCATTATATTATATGTATTTTGAATGATGCACATTTTTGTACTTTTTCAATATGGCTTTTGCTTGTTTAATTTCTGCTTTGATGATTTCTGTGGACATTGTTTTACAGGGTGATGGTGCATTATTTTGTGGGGTTCATGTTGATAATGGGCGTATTCAAGGTACAATGAAGAAAGCTTTGAGAGAAATAATTGAGAAATATAATTTAAGCGTGCGACTTACTCCCAACCAGAACTTGATCTTATGTGATATTGATCAGTCTTGGAGGCAACCTATCACCACAATTCTTGCTCAGGCTGGTCTACAGGTAAAATTTTGTTTCCTTGTATTTTTTTTTTTTAATCTTCTTCTCTTGTTGGTAGGGCCACAGATTTTTTTGAGTGGGGCTTAAAGAAATAAATGCGGAAAAAAGCAGGGGGACCTATATTTTTAGCCTAGTTGGTGTTGACCGTATGTTTTAAAAAAATAAAAAAAGAAGAGAAAGGAAAAGAAATAAAAAAATATATGTGCATACAAATGAATAACTTAATTAATTATTTATTTAGATTAGTTAATTACTTGCTGACCTCTTCCTGCCAAAGTTCTCCCGCTTGAGTGATATAATTGTTCACCCCACTCTCCCGTCAGTTACAAGCAGAGGAACGAAGGGGAGGAGATTGATTCGCACCTTTTCATACGCACTTCTCTCCCAAAAATCTTCTTCCTGCTGTCTCATTCACATTGTTCCCTATTTTTCCCCTCTCCTGTTTCTGTCGACTTGAAATCGCAACAACCGAAGGTTCCATTCTTCTATTGCGATCAAATCCTCATAGTTCTTCTCC
>NEWO01000162.1:622506-633973 GCA_003013225.1 Phalaenopsis aphrodite | reverse complement strand
GTGTGAGACAAAGGGATTGAGTCGTGCTAAACAGGGAAGAGAGGAGCGGCCCTCTATTCAAGCATGAAGTAAAATAGGGGAGATTGGGTTTTGAACAGGGGAGAAAGCAGAAGAGGAAAAGGAAGAGGAAGAGGAAAAGGAAGAGGAAGAGGAAGAAGTGCAATCGTGCGAATGAAATAGGAACAGTTACTTTTTCTTGCGATTTGAAGAGGATGACGAGCAAAGTGTTGAACTGTGGCAGAACAAGGAGTAGAAGAAGAACGAGAGAGGGAAGACGTGAAACATGAACATTGCCAATAAAAGGGGGAGATGAGTGAGAAAGTGCGAATGAATGGGAAAGTGTCAATATTCGTCTGCTTGTAACCATAGGGAAGCGAGAAAAATTGCTTTTTCGAATTGGTGGGGGGGGGGTCTTTGGCGGGATTAAATAGATATTTAATTTAATTAATTCAATTTCAGTTAATATAATTTATTTCTTCTTTTTTTTATCCCTCTTCTTTTCTTTTTTTTTTAAAATTTCTTGTGATCAACAAATGCTTCCTAACAAATATGGTGCGTGTTTGAAGCGATTCATGTTTTTTGTAACTGATCAACCATCCAAAAATTTATTTGGATGTTACGCTGAGATTTTAAGTTTGGGGATCTCTAAGAAAAGTCTCGGATGTCGACACAAATTATAAATTTTAAATTGAATATACAAGCTTATAACATTATATACCAACTTCAGTTGACGTTGCCTTTTACTTGTCACTTATATGGATGGTAGATTGAGCTTGTCTTTTGCACTTTATTTTTGCTAGATGGATTTTAATGAAGAAATTGACTTTCCGTCCTAGCTATATGCTTTGAGGGACTTGTTGAAAGAATTGACCTGCATCGTCTCTACGGACTTGTCAGGTGAATGAGCATACCTTTAGTCCTAGCTTTGTGCTTTAATGGACTTGTTGAAGGAAATGACTTGAATTGCCTCTACGTACTTGTCAGGTGAGTGAGCATACTTTCGGTTCTGGTTTTATGCATTGACGGACTTGTTGAATGAATTGACCTGAATTATTACTACGAACTTATGAGGTGAGTGAACATATAACTTTGGTCTTAGCTTCGTGCATTGGCGGACTTGTTGAAGGATGCATGCCAGACCTAGTCTTCAGACTTTTATTGAGTCAGTTCTATGCTTAGTGCTTTATCGAACTCGTCTATTATTAAATCCCCTTAGTTCAACATCTAGCTTTGAACGAACTATGGGATAACGCCTTCGACTCTAAGCTTTTTGCTTTAATGGGCTTATCGAGGAAGGGAATTCATCTAGTCTGCGTCTTAAGCTTGATCGAACTATTTGAAAAGATTTGATTCATTTTCGATTTAAACAGAACATTGAGCTTAGCTTGATGTTTCCTTGAGCGACGCTCATTTTTTTTATTTTTCTTTGACTTTTGGTTGATCAAGAAAAATTCCACAATCTAGTGCACTTGGACTTCTCAAGTCGAATAGGCTTAGGATTTGATAGTTTTGCCATTAGACTAACAAATGAGGGCTTCTTCACTATGGCTGTTTTTATGGCTTGTTGAGTGAAGATTGTTGTTAGCGCTTGATCATATTTGGGCTTGTTGAGTCCGACATTTTTGATCTGTTTGAGTCCTAGACTGGGCTATAATGAACTTGCGCTTCTTCATCTTAAGAAGCTTCAATTTATGTACTTAGGGATTTCTCATCTATTAATTAACTTTTGAAAAATGTCTTCTAGATTTGGAAGACTTGACTTGTCAAATTGGATGAAATTGGGAACTAGATAATTCCTATTATCAGACAAACAAGGTAGAGACTCCTACAACGACCGTTTTTATGGTTTGTTGAGTAGGAAAAGTTTGCTCTTTCACTACGACCATTTTTATGGTTTGTTGAGTGAAGCGAGCTGTCTTGACTCGGCTATAATTAAGCTTGTTGATCCTGACCTTTTTGGCCCTCTCGAGTCTTAGACACGAACTGTGATAGAACATCCCTCCTAGTTAGGCATAAATTTACCACCAACTTTTCGATTGGGAATGATTTGCCTTCTCAGCACCAGGACCAATTCCCCTTTCTGGAATGTCCAAGGACGCACCTTATGATCAAAGGCTTGAGACATTTTTACCCTATAGATTTTTAGATTTTGTTGAGCTTGGAGTCTCATTTCATCCAGTGCATCTAACTCTTCCATTCTCAGGCAATCATATTGCTCTTGTGTAAAATTATACTGAACAACTACCTGAAGTGATGGCAACTCAACTTCAAGTGGCAATATTGCTTCTAATCCAAACACCAATGCGAAGCACGACAGGGAAGAGCGGTCGATTCGTGCGCACAGGTAAGGGGAACTTGATGAAACCAGCGAAGGCTAAGGTAGAGAGAGAGTGTGGCGTGTGATCTCTACGTGGAGACAGAGGGATTGAGTCACAGTAAAATAGGGAAGGGAGGAGCGGCCCTCTATTCGACCGTGGAGAAAGATAGGGGTGGTGCGGCTTTGGGAGATTGGGTTTCGAATAGGGGAGAAACCATTACTAACAGAGGGGAAGAGGAATAAGCCTAATCGTGCCAATGAAATAGGAACATTGACTTACTTTTTGTTGCAATTTGAAGAGGATGACGACCGGAGAGTTGAACAGTGGCGGAACAACAAGGAGTAGAAGGAGAATGATAGAGGGAAGACATTGAACGAGAACATTGCCAATGAAAGAGAGAGACGTGCGAGAAAGTGCGAATGAATGGAAAAGTGGCCTTTTTCGCGTGCTTGTAACCGACAGGGAAGCAGGAACAATTGTTTTTTTGAACGGGAGTCTTTGGTGGGATTAAATAAATATTTAAGTTAATTAATTCAACTGCAATTAATATAATTTATCTCTTTTTTTTTTTTTTTTTTTTTTTTTTTTTTTTTAATTTCTTATGATCAACAATTAAATTGCTTCCTCAATTGAGGTTGAGGATGGGGATTAGTAGAAGAGATAGGCACGAGTGATATTTTCTTATTTTAAAGCAGAAATGGGCACAGATTTTTTGTTCCGTAGTTGTTTGAAGTGACTTTGCAGTGTGCTGGATGCCTTGAATTTGCTCAAAGATGTTAATATTATATGAATGATGGGATTTAGGACAGATTGATAGAACTAAAATTTCAGTTTTTTGCAGGAAGAAATGTGTTGGTCACTTGTTAGTTTTGGTGATTTTGATATCATTTAAAAGCGTTTATCAAGTCAATGTAAGCATTAAATAGATGGATTTTCCTTAAAGAAATTGATGATAGAAATAATTCTGTAGAGTTTGCGAAACATTTAAAATGTATATTTTACTTGAATGTACCTTTTTTTTTCATTCTGAATTTGACCTGAACTATTTAATCATGCCCTAGGAACCAATTTATGTTGATCCTCTTAACATAACTGCAATGGCATGTCCGGCTCTACCATTATGTCCTCTAGCAATAACAGAAGCTGAGAGAGGAATACCTGATATTCTCAAGCGTGTTCGAGCCATTCTTGATAAGGTAATTGCTATTATTCTCCTTTATTGTGATTGACATGGAATCCTGTAAGATAAGATCATTTTTATGAAATTTCTAGGTTTTGAAATACTTATGTATGATTATTTTAGGTAGGTGTTCAACACAATGAATCAGTGGTAATAAGGGTCACCGGGTGCCCTAACGGTTGTGCTAGGCCTTACATGGCTGAGCTTGGACTTGTTGGTGATGGTCCCAACAGCTATCAGGTATCTGGATCGGTAGTCCTCTTCGTGATAACGCTTAAACTTTACATATCTAACACCTAAATTTTACTTTTTACGTTTAAACCAGCCAATTCTTTCATATCACATAAAAAAAATACCACTATTTTTTCTTCTAAAATGTGAAATACGTCTTTTCATGCATAGGTAAGGTTGCATGCATGTAAAAATTGATGTTTAGATGTTGGATATTTAAATACATAGGAATGTAGTGGTATGTATGTAAATCTTCCTAATTAAAAACTAGGTCGTGCTCTTACTCAACAACATCATCTCATAAAGAGCTTCCTTTATTTTTCTTATTTTTTCTACAGATATGGTTAGGGGGGACACCTAACCAAACTAGTTTGGCAAGATGCTTTCAAAATAGGGTGAAAATCCAAAATCTGGAGAACGTTTTGGAGCCGTTGTTCTACAATTGGAGAAGTAAACGCCTGCCGGGAGAATCATTTGGCCATTTCACCAGTAGAATAGTAAGAATAATTTCGTCACTTTCAATTGCAAGTTTTATTTGTGTTTGATTTCTTGGTCAGTTAAATTTGCAGATCACAATTGAATCAATTTTTTGACTGAACATATATTACTTAGACTACTGATTTTTTATCACATTGCTGCATTTGTTTAAGTTTGGTGTCATCACTTACACCTTTGATTCTCCTACACTATGTTATCAGAAACCCTGATTTAAGTTATCTTTTATATTTCACGTATACAACATTGTATTAGAATCTTCTCTAGTTACAGGGAAGCATTCCTCTGATTTAAGTAATCAATTTGACTCACACTAGTACAACTATTTTAAATAGCTTCGGTCTTATAAATTTTTCCTTTTTTTGGTTTTCCATCTAAAAACTTTTGTATAGCTTAGTTGCGGCTATCAAAATATTTGTGTACTGAATTTTCATTTAACTCTAAGATTATAAACTCCTTTTTTATTGTCATAATATATTTTGATGCACAACCATCCTCTCTTTTATCCTCTGTCCATCACACAAAAACTTTGGTATTAGCTTTATAACAAATAATGAGTTGTCTGATGCCAAACAATTTTGCCTAGCTATTAATCTCTTAGCTAATTGATACTGAGATTCTTCTCAAAAGATTTACCAATGTGCTGATAATTTGTACTTATATTGAAAAGTTCTTAGGACCTTTTGGGCCACTTTACTTTGATTTGCTAACCGATGTTCTAATTTTGTTGCTGCCATCCGGATTATAGAAATTGGTTTCAACATCATGATTTCTACTTTACTCTAATGAAAGTTAGGCAAGTACCTCCGACATTACACTTCCTGATTAAAAAAAAAAAAGAAAATTGCAATTTTGGGTGGGGAGGTAGTGTCGTGCATTTTTCCTTGTACATTTTAAGTTGAAGCTACATGTATTGGAAATCTAAGGTTTATTTTCATCAGAAGCATAGGATGCGAGGCTTCTGATTTTGATTTTATTTTAGTTTTCTTGCAAGTTTTTTATTATTTATTTTATATTTTTGAAACATTTCTATGGTGGTGATACTATTGAGGATGGGTTAGGTTCTCTAAAATTTAAGTTCTATGTCAATTTGAGTATCCAGCTGAGTATTCTTTGCTGCTGCTGACTTAGAGAATTGATATTGAAGTTGACAACTAACGAAATCTTGATTCCATTTATTTTTTGAATGGGGAATTATGACTGATTTGTTCTTCTTCATTTTTTTTTTCTTTTTTTTTTTGGCTAGATTTTAGAGTTTTGAAATTAAAGCTTGTTGTTTTAGCCAGCTTTTTGTAGGTTCTACGAAACTGCTAATTTTGTATCTTTTATATTATAAATAGGACCCTTGAAGGATGTAAAAATTTACTCTACGCTTAATTCAATTCTAAGTCTTCTCTTAAATTCATATGCGATGCAAGCTTTGATGGCACATTCTGAGGGAAGCTTCTTCTTGTACTTGAAGGAAGCTTTGATTATCTATTTGATGACTTGCTTCTTTGCTGTTTTTATCTATGTATTTTGTGATTGGTTTTGTGCACTTTTTTCAAACTTGCGTTTCTTTTGGTGGTGTAACTTTATTTTGCTATAGATTTTTTGCAGAAGGTTCAGATTTAGATTCTAAGTTTTCATTTTGAGTGAGTTTTAATTGTTTACAGACTTGCATGAAACAGATCCAAAATTTGCTTAATAATCGGAGAACTACTACTTTTGATCTACCATTTATTTGTTTTGTGCATCTTATCTTATGAAGCTGAGTCCTAGACGTTTAGGCATCTTGCATGTAATTTGGTTAGAATTTATTGTTGCCTTATCATGACAAGCAGAGGAGGGACATGATAATTGGGACAATAGAAAATTAAATAAATTATGCAATTTAAAAGATATATAATAAAGTGCATTTTAAACAAAATTAATTTGTTTTTCGTGAATTTCAGAACTTTTAAATTTTTGATGGAGGTATAAGCTTAGGAATTTTTAAATTGGCTTAATAGTCTAAAAGGCTTAATTGAATAGTACCATTTATATTTTGTTTAGACAACCCCGGAGTTAATTTTATTAAAAAGAGTAAAAAATACAAAGACTGGCTAGAAGTTTCAGTTAAATCCTAATACAATCACAGAAATGAAAACCTAAGGAACCTCCACCGAAAGACAACTCATACTAAAGCAAAAAAAAAAAAAAGGTAGAAAAGTAAAGAAAGCAAAGAACTATAAAGTAAAAGTGGAAGCCCTAACAAAGGGAACATCAAGCAAATTTCCCTTAATCAGAAGAATTAAAGATCTAGTAGTGATGTTGTTAACCGAGATTTACTGAGAAGACGCTCCCCTTTTAGCTAATCAATCAGCTGGACGATTACCTTCCCTGGGATTATAAGACTACTGAATAGAAATAACCTGAGAATGTTGAATTATATTTTTAACATGAAGATTAATATGCCAGGGAGTAGAAGATAAAGTAGAATATGCTCTCCAATGTGTAAGGGAATCCATGTCCACCACTACTCGAGACCAATTACAAGAAATAGCAATAATGAAAGCAGCAATAAGCAGTAATACATTTAAACCCATATTATTTCTGAATATGCCACAAAAACCAGCTTCCTTAGATGTAAAACTCCCATCGATATTTACCTTTAGCCAATTAGCCATTGCCTTTTCCAAAAAAATAACTGAGGAGCTCGAGAAAAGGAATGAACATTATTATAATCAGTTAAGAAGTTTTGAGGTAAACTGCCCAAAAATTTGGTCTTAATTTTAGCAAATTTGATAATTTTGAGGAAGTGAGCAATAATGAGAAAAAAAGTCGTATTAGATATTATTATTGAATATTCATAATTGTGTATTAATATTGGTTGACATATTGTTGTTATATTCTCGTGTTTTGATTGCGATGCATGAAATATGTATGATATTATAATATTATTATGTTGTTATTAAATCGTTATTGTAGCTAGGCAAATCGATGGTTCATTTGAAAAATCATTGGATTTTCGTGGGACATTTCTTTATTTTATGGTGTCATAGAAAACTGACTGTTTGTAAATATATTTTTATATCTATATACATATACTACACTTAATTATTATCATAGTGTTAAAAGATTATGAAACTCTACATGTATAAATAGTACCATTTATATAATCTTAAAAGGGTGATAACTTAAACTTAGTGGGGCCTGCTCAAAGCTTATTTGCATAGTGATGCAACTGAAGAAATCAATATGAGTTGATATGCGGTATAAACTGAAAGAATAAGTTTTATTGTTGGAGAATTTAACTTATTAGCATAATAATAAGTTAATTGTTGCCGAGATGAGAATGATTAGGTGGATGAGTGGCTTTACACTTAGAGTCAAATGCGAAATGAATATATTCGTGATAGGGTTGGTGTAGCTCCTGTGACGAACAAAATTAGAGAAAGTCATCTTAGATGGTTTGGTCACATTAAACGTCGACCATCTGATGATCCGATTAGGATAGTAGATGTTTTAGATTCGACTTGTGGTAAGAAAGGGAGAGGTAGACCTAGGAAGACTTGGGCTTATTGCATTAAAAATGATCTTAATTTACTAGAACTAACTGAAAATATGACACTAAATAGGACGCAATGGAGAAAAAGGATTCATGTAGCCGACCCCACGTAGTGGGATTAAGGCGTTGTTGTTGTTGTGGAGAATTTAAGTACCAAATACAAGAATAATTTAAATATTCTAAACAGGGTGAGTTATAGTATTTTAAATATTATGTGAGACTTACAAATTTTGTAGGTATACAATATGTGCCTTTAAATTGCCATTATCTTTTTCTATTAAATTTCTTAAAACTAGAGTTAAAAAACAATACACAAGGTTTTATTGAGGCCTCTAAATATTGAGGCATGTTACACTCTTTCCATTACGACTACTACACTTATAATTGTTGTTGCTAAAGATAAATTATTATCTTCTTCTCTAAAGATTGTAAAATGCATAGTAATATAAGACTCCTGCCTGTATGGTCAAATCTAAACTTTTAAAAAAGGTTTATGAGTTTTTTTAGGATGGATTTGATGTGAAAAGATGATTTGCGATTGTGTTATATATTTACTTGTGATATTTTTTTAATTTGAATTTGCAACTACATTGGAATATATGTATGAAGCTAGTGCTCATAACATGTTCAAAATAAGAAACTCGTTTGATAATCTCTCATATTTTAATCCACTAGAAATCAAAATTGATATGCTCTAACTCAAGATGATTTGCTCAAAATAAGTTTGTTTCGACTGGTAGTTCATTTGCTATATGATACATGCACATATCTTGCTTGTGTTATTACATATATACGCATACACATGTTTATGCATTTGTAATTACATAACACATAATATATATACTCAAGTTATGTTTAGTGTGTGTGTATGTATATATATATATATATATATATATATATATATATATATATATATATATATATATATATATATAATACATCATTATAAGTATGTTTTGAATATTTTATTATAGATAATAATCAGAATTAGTAATTAATGAATACTTTATATCTACTTGAAATTTAACGCTGCTCACTTCAAAATTGAAATATTTGATTTTGATATACTGGTATAGCTCAAACTCCACTCAATATCACCTCTATATCAATTTGAACATATATTTGATAAATACCGTAATTCAATTTGAATTTAAGATTAAACAAGTGTTCAATTTTGAATGAGAAATTAAATCCGAGTACGAAATCTATTTTAAATCTAAATCCCAATTAAAAATCTAGATTTAAACACACGACCTTATTTGAATTTAGATTATAAGTAAAATCTGAATCTATTCTTGACGGTGAGGCTAAACTTCTAATTGAATCTAATTTTAACGTGAAAATATACTAATAAATTCTTTTTTAATATGGACCTATAATAGAAATTATATTTTATCATGGCAATGAACCTGTACATGTAGTTGAAACTCTTAAGTGTGAACTTCAGTTTCTAATAGAAATTTAATCTGCCAGTGAGTGCGAATTTATTTCAATCATGCTTGTTGATATCAATAGACCAATTAATGAAGTTAATGATTTAACTCTTAATGAAGTTTTAAACAATTTTTTTAACAGATCAAACTGAAATTAATTTTGTTTTTTTTATTTCTTTGCCTCTTGATTTGTAAATGCATAAAAAGAACCTTGTGGTTATGTAGAGAGTGTAATTGTGTCAACCTCTGAATAAATTGTTAATTACAAATGCCTTAAAAATATAAATTTCAACCTCAATCTCTCTTGTCAAACTTAGAAGAGCCTAATCCATCATAACTAATTTTTAAATTATTTAAGTTGATTTTATTTAAAGAGGTTGTCCATCCATATGGGAATGACAGATCTATGTAGAATGTTATCTATCAGTATTCTTTTTCATCTTACTTTTTTAGAGATTGGTTATTAATTGGGTTTATTATAAACTAATTGATGCTGGAGTTAATTCAATCGCAATAGAAAAAATAAATATTATTACCGATAGCAAATAGGAGATTACAACCAATCACCCTGAAATGGGAAATAAAAACAGGCACGACACACAAACTTGAGCTGGGGTCCAATCTCGAGATGGTGGTGGTCGACTAGGTGGACTGGGAAGGGTGGTAGGTGGCTGTTGTTGCAAGTAGGGGCTTCTGGAGGGCTGTTTTGTGGGGCGGCAGGAAGAGTTTGGAGAACAGCAGGTTGGCTGTTCTGGGTGACGGCAGCGAGAGGAAAGGGGATTGCGACAAGCGGCAGAAGACGGGGACTGCAGGGACAGCAGGATAGGAAGCAGTGCAGGCGGTAGCAAGTCAGAATGGCTGGAACGGCAGAAACAGCAGGATGGACTTCAATTCTGGGCGGCAGCAGCGAAAGGAGGTGGGAAACAATGCGGAAAGGTATGAAGAGGCAGGGACAACAAACAATGCGGAAGGTTTGGAAAAGGCAGCGACAGCAAATCCTTGGTGTACCGGATGGCGGCAGCTAGCAGAAATAGGATAGCGCGGCTTGGCGATAGAAAATTGTTTGAAGGAACAACTTGGACAGCGATTCTGGGCGGCTGCATTGAGGAGGGAGGCGTGGCAATGAAGTGTGAGGAAAGTGAAAGGGTACAGGGAAGATGCACACAACTTGGAGACCAAGATATAGCCTAAGCACCACCTGAAAACCTAGAATATAGCCCTCGAAGGGAAGAAGAGATGCTTGCAGCTGTCCCGATGCAAAACACACAAAAACTAAAAACCTAAATCACAGAAATCACATATATAAGCCCAAGATAACTAGGATTGGATCCTCCTATGGAAAGGAGGCACCAAACCCATGTGGATGAAGCTGTCGGCCCTCCCAAGTTTGGACTGGTTCACTCCAGACAATAGAATCTCGGGATAGGCTCGCACGGCTCCTTTACGCTCACGTCAATACTAACTTTGGATTATAAATAGGACCCCAAGGCATATAAAAGAACAATCCATGCTTATACAGTTCATGTTTTCCCCTCAAAATGTGTATTGTTTAATGCGAATTTGTCAAGTCGGGTGCAAGTTTGTATAACACATTCCGAGAGCTTTTTAATCCTACATGAGGCCTAAATGTTCTCTTTGGTGGCTATTATCCATATTTTTTCATCATCTTCAAAGTTTATGATTAATTTGGCATCTGTGATTTGGTATTTATGTCTTCATCTTCATTTTTTTTTTCTTTTTGAGGTGTGAATTCTAATCAATGCGTGAGTTTATTCATTCGTGTTTCTTTCAAAATTTTTATACTCGGACAATTTTTAAATTATCATTTGGAACAATTTGCATGTGTTTATTAACTTGTGTCGAAAGAGCTGAAACTTTTGCCTAAAAGTTGATGGACTTGAATTTTGACTTTGCATGTGGTCTTTTTTTATTTTTATTTTTTTCGCATCTCATTCTAAAGTTGCAGTAATAAATTTTAGACTCAAAAGCCATGCTGTGTCAATATTTTTGCCTTCATTTTTTTCCACTTTGTCGCAGTGGAAGCTGAGCTCCCCATATCATGCAAAAATATTGAAATTTAAAATGGATCCCTGCCTTATTTATTTTCCCTTGGTCTATAGGGTTTTGACAAGCTGCAAGAAATGGTCGATAAATGGGACGGTGTTATACAGATACATAATCTAAAAATTTCTGCTGACAATCAAAATGGAAAAGAAGAATAAGAGATCTATCCCTCTTCATTACAGTGAGAGCAGTGCCCTTTTTGAGGTATGCCTAACCC